>LPNX010219658.1:406238-510817 GCA_001517045.1 Pseudotsuga menziesii
ATGTTGTTGTATTTACTTGTGTAGAGTAGTTGTCCATGGTATTGTATTAAGAGATGTTATTTTGGAGAATTATACTATCCCACATGCAATATGTGCAAGTAATTCCTCCTCATCTCTTAGTATATAATAGGGTCAAGTGAGTCTCTACATATCATGTATTCTTGATGTAGTAGTGGTACTATTGTGACATTGTTGTACATCATCTATATTCTTTGGTGTATTTGTGCTTTGCTCTCTTGTAATATTGGAGAAGACATTCTGGAGATGATAGAAGACTACCTTCCCGTGGATGTAACCCATTAGAGTGAACCACGTATATCAGTGTTCTCTTGTCCCTTTTCTTTTCCTATTCTTATATTTTATGAAATGTTGTTGGTTGCTTAGATAGGTTAACTAGTTTAGCTTGACTCTACTATTCTAACAAAAGAGGCATGTTAGAGCAACTATGACACCACTTATAAGCATAATCACCTTTACAAAGCCTAAATTCACAAGTGTAGCTAGCAACTCTGCAAATCATTTGTCCTAATGGAGTCACCCCAAGATGCACTAATACCTACCCAGGGCATAAATTCTTGACGTGATAGGGAGCTAACACCCATCAAAGTGTAGTGAGAAAGGCCACAAGATCAATACAACTTAAAATAAGGACCAAGCGGACCTGCTATGACCAAACAAAGGGTCTGAGAAGCTAATAGACCAAAAATTTTATATAAAATATCCCCTGCTTGGCCTTTTACAATAGCAAAATGACCCCCCTCCTTGGCATATCTAGTAGGGTGCAATGTAGATAATATGGGGCATAAAACATGCAAATAGACATTTCTAATTAGCACACTTGCCATGTCATCCTTTAATTAAAGACCACACACGGGTGCCACATACCTACTACCATGCATAAATTCTCCAATTTTAGTTTGACATGTATCTTACAACTCAATACTAGTGACATATTTCACTAGTAAACTCTAATATGTATCACCACCATGGAATTAGAGTGTTATGTCATTTTCCACATGTTAATACCATGCTATCGCCATTTAATTGTCCATGTCAACACTAAACTACCATTTTTCCCAGTTAATTTATGTATTTATTGAAATTTCAATTTTGTTCTTCAGTATGGATTAGTTCAAACAAAATTCTCTCGACCATTCTAATTATTTTTTATGGAAGTTACATAAGGAATATCTATTCAAAAGTAGGGGACTATAGAGGATTACTAGGGGAATGCAACCTTCACCTTTTAATGCCTTAAGAAATCCATATGGGAAAACAAAAACAATCAAACTTATGCACACATTGTTTTGTCCATCTCTTAATATCTAAATTTTCACCTTCAAGGGATTAATGTTGATTGTATAGCATCATGAGTCATTCTCCAAGACTTGTATGGTATTAAGTCAGGACATTGTGTTGTATCAAGTCCCAAGTATCCTCATATGATTGAGGCGACGATGTTGTACTGTAGAGATTGTGAGTAATATCAAGCTAAGTCTTGTGAGTAATATCAAAAATGGTCTTGTGTTGTATCAATACTGTGGACTTGTGTTGTATCAAATCTAGACTTGTGTTGTATCAAGTCAATGACTCTCATAGACACTACCCTATGGGAATGGATCTCCAATTGTGGAGATGATATTGTGTTGTATCAATATTGAAGTCTCATGTTGTATCAATACTGTGTACCTCCATGTGTTGACGTGGTTATACTATGTGATATATTGCTAGTCATGGTCACTTAGTGCTATAAGTTTTCTTTATGGCTTAGCTACCCCTAGAGTGAATTACTTTAGCATATGACTATAAGGACCAGGGTAGTATATATAATCATCAGTATGTATGGAATAATTCTTCTAACGATGATATGATAAGATGGATAAATACTACACACATGAACCATGCATTAATTATTTAATGATAGTGAGATAAACCATAGATAAAGAGAATTCAAATTGCCCATGCAAATGTCTGATTGAACTCAAGTTATAAAGCTTCAATAAAATATGAATGCCTGAATCAACGCCTCAGTCAAAGAATCAGTTGAACTATTAATGAATGTAATAAATTAAGTAAATAAGATCTTAATGTTCATCAATCAGCATGCATCAGTTAACTAAAGAGATCCATGCAAAATTTAATAAGAGAAATTATGCATGGATGACACTAAGAGTGAAGCACTAATGACACTTACGTTAGCATGTTAACTAACTGATCAAAAATAAATTAACATTCAGTTGTTGTCACTTAATATTCAGTTCAAGTCAGTTCACTTTCAGTTCAAGACAATGAACATTCAGTTAAAGCTAATTGAGGAAAGGAAGGGCATTAATGTTTGCATGGAGGGAGTTCTATTTAGCTCCTCGTGAATGCACTATGTGGTGCTCTCAGTGTGTTTACCGAGCGTCCTATGTGTTACCTTCTACATGCTAGGTTTTTTGGCTTGTTATTAAAATAATAGGAATATGGAAACTTCAATATAGTTGCATTCAATTATCTCTTATCAAGCAATATGATTATGTGTTGTAAACCATTCTTTGCAAATCTATCTATGATACTTAAAGAATTGTTGGTTTTTTCATCCTCTATGTTTGGATGGTTTTTCCAGGGTATATCTTGTCTCTAATGGTTGATTGATTTATATGGATGATTTATGGAGCTTATTTATATGGCTAATTTATGAAGATGATTTATGTGGCTGATATATTTACAATATTCACATGTGGTTGATATATTCATTTGTAGTTGATTTATGAGAATCATATGTGCTGAAATTGATCAATAAAATTTTTAAAGTTCAAGCATCTTTAATTTTTCTCAAACATCAACATGGTATCAAAGCAAACAACATGAAGGAGCTTAGTTTTGTGTAGAAAACTAAAGCCTATGTAGATCTTGAAGAGTTGAGAAAAATATTGCAGCCATGACATCGATCTCCGTTCAACCGGAAGACCATCTAGAGGGAACTTCCAACTTTAACACATGGAAGGAAATGGTATTGGACATATTGGAGGATAGCTACGTATACACAATGATTGGGGTTCCTTCATCTAATGGAGGGTGAATCCAAGAGCAAGTCAGTATGCACCATTCTCGTCACTTTCCACAAGACAAATTTTGTGGAGCATTTTTTATCAATTCGTGAAGAATCGTCCAAAACCGTTGAAAACCCACTTCCCAAATGGGATGATTTAGCCTAATTTTGTGGATTTCAAAAATTCAGAACCATTTGGGAGATATGATCAGGTATTTGAAGATGAAATTTTTAGAATTCATGTTATGGTCGTCTTTCCAATCTAGAAGAATTGTCTGAACAACCTAGGGATTTGTGGATTGTATATTATTCTTCTCCAATGGATCTTATGTGTAATGAGAGCTTCTTAGAGTTAAGAACTCATCTGAATAAGAGGATGATGATCATCTGAAGAAGTTTTTCCTGAA
Organism: Pseudotsuga menziesii; assembly: GCA_001517045.1. Classification (NCBI taxonomy): domain Eukaryota; kingdom Viridiplantae; phylum Streptophyta; class Pinopsida; order Pinales; family Pinaceae; genus Pseudotsuga; species Pseudotsuga menziesii. Next base: position 409,680 of record LPNX010219658.1, read on the forward strand.
GAAGAGAATTCACTCTAGGTTGCATAGGATCCAATTTCTCCATGCAGAGATTCACTACCTCCTGCATCCACTCAAGTTTGCAAGGAGATCAAGACCAAGGGACTCTAGTAATATCTGCAAGGAAGCAGAGATCAAGAGGGAGGACACAAAACAATAAAACATAAGTACTTTCATTTTGTTTATTATATGCTCTTTATATCTATATGCTTTTTAATGTGTTGCATTAGATTCCTATAGAGATTCGTATTCCTGAGATTATGAATTGTGTTATGACATAAGCATATTGAACATATATGTTCATTGTCTTTCTTTTATTGGCAAAAAAAACAAAAATCATGAAGTATACATGCATGATCGTTTAATTATCTTATGATTTTATAAAATCATATTTAAAGGTTTTTTTAATGTATTCATGGGATTATGAATGATGTTATAGTAGAACATGATTAAAAGCATATGTTACAATCAAGGCTAATTATTGGTAAATAATAAAACTCGTGTTATGTTTAAATTAAGAAAAGTATAGGATTGCATGATTGTTCATGAGATATGAATATAAATCATGCATGATTGTTTCATGAGATATGAATACGGGGATGCATAATTTATTTATGAATATGAATGGGATTATGTCAAAACATTGATTTAGTCTATGTACATACTTGTGTGAACCATTTCCAGTATGTTGAATGTTTTCTTGTGATTACGTTTCTTGATTATGTAATGTGATTAATCATTTTAATATTTTTTCTTGTAGAGAAAAACATATGCCATGATCTACAAGAAGAGAATGGCATGGAGTCATTCGGATGGATGATCCTGAAAAAATATCAAATCGAGAGATTCCTATGTTTCTTAGGAAGAAGTTAGAATAGAAGCCCTAATACTATTCTGAGAGAAGTAAAGACTCTTGAAGGTAATTCATTTATCCTATTTATATTCATATATGTGTTAGACATAGAGGAGTATGAGTCTCTTTGATGGAGGACTAAAATTATGATTCTCACATCCTAGATGTTGAGAGGGAGAAGCTAGTTTTTCTAGCTGCCGGAAACCATTGGATTTGGTTAATTAAAATCTTGTTATGTAGAAACCTTAATGGTGCTCATATTAAAAAGGAATCTATATGTAATCATCTTGGATGATTCTTAAGTTTTGAGGTGTAACAGTCACTCGATAAGATTTTTCTTCTGTTGAGAAAAAATGTTCAGTATAGTTCTTGAAATGATTCAAGAACAATGGATTGTAAATACATGACCATACACATAAAGATAAATATGATTCTTGTTCACATTTGTAGGATCTCATAGATGTTAGATATATCTATACAGGTCCCATGATCAGTGATCTTCTTTACAGCTGGTACATAGACATGTACAAGAAAGAATGTGTTTTGTTACCAACTCGGTACAAGTGTATGTGGATTCAGACATGTCTCAGTCAGTGAAAGTAAATTTCACAGAAATATGGATTCTAACTAGTACAGTGATCAAGAAATATCACATCAAAGATGTTGCTCAGATAGAGAATATTGTAAATCAGTAAAACTTTACAAAGTTCCTAGTTAGTTATATCTGAGACATGGTGCAGAAAGGAGTTGTGTAACTCCTATACCTATCCACGGATGAGAAAAATTGCTAGCATATTTACTAAGTAGTTTTCTAGAAAAAGCTTGATATAGTATAAAAGACTCCTCTAGTTGAAGAGGGAGTATTGATGTATCTTCACAGGTAGCAACAGTTAAAAGTCTTCAAACTAGTTATCCATGGTACATGACTCAAGCAGCCATGGGGTGTGATACCTTGTGGAGAGAATCCACTTGAGCAGAGACATTGTTAAAGTCTCATAGTACTATTGATACTCAAGAAGAGTTATAGTATGGATTGTTAGAGAACAATTAAACCTATTAGAGAGGTATTTGGGATGTTGTAGTATAAAAAGAATCATCATTGAGAAAATGATCAGGACTTAAAGAACATCATAGAGAATGTTAAGCTCACGGAGAACTTCTCCAGATAGAAGAAGATTCTTGAAGTCAACAAATATTGAAGATTGAAAGAAAAGACGAGACTTTATTTTTGCATGATTTTACACATTTGATGTAAAATGTTGTATATAATGGATATGAAATCCATTATTTCAAGTTTAGAGAAACTACATTCTGGATTGGATCTAGATTATGCTACTATGTGTAAGTAGTTGATTGGTCTCTAAGCATACCTATTGTATTTATGCTTACTAACTAAGCATATGTTTGAGTACCTTTGAGGTACATTAGAATAGGCTCTTTATTGTATTTGATACATGGTAGACCTATTGTGTTATCCAACTATTTTTTTAGCCTGAGGTAAGCTATGTATATTGCAATTAGTACTACAAAATCCAAGTATTGTGGATAGTACTATGGAAGCAAGGTGTATTTCAGCTAGTACTAAGAAAAGTTTATTGCGGATAGTACTACCCGATGAGAAGTAGTGTGGCTTGGAAAGCTACCTACTAGGGTGAAATAATTGATCCTACATTTATTAGGTATTAATAGTCATTTTTTTTCTTCTGAAAAACCCTATGTGTTATGATAGAACACATTGAGAAGAAGTTTTACTTCATTGAATTCATGGTCCTATAAAGAAAATATTTCAATACATAGCTACTGATGAGTAGATTACAAATTTGTGGACAAGTCGTTGTTAGTGACGAAGTCGAGATACTTCTAAAATAAGCTTGGTATGGCAGGAAATTCCCGGTAAAGCAGAAAATGTCTCCCTTGCTGAGAGGAAGTGTTGATTGTACAGAATCAGGAGTCATTCTCCAAGATTTGTGTGGTGTCAAGTGAGGACATTGTGTTGTATCAAGTCCTAAGTATCCTCATATGATTGAGGTGGTGATGTTGTATTGTAGAGACCATGAGTAATATCAAGCCAAGTCTTGTGAGTAATATCAAGATTGGTCTTGTGTTGTATCAAGTCAATGATTCTCATAGACAATACCCTATGAGAATGGATCTCCAATTGTGGAGATGATTTTGTGTTGTATTAAGATTGAGTTCTTGTGTTGTATCAAGACTATGGACCTCCACAATGTGATATATTGTTATTCATGGTCACTAAGTGCTATAAGTTTCCTTTAGGGCTTGGCTACCCTTAGAGTGAATTACTTTAGCATATGACTATATGGACTAGGGTAATATATATAATCATTAGTATGTATGGAATAATTATTCTCATTATGATATGATAAGATGGATAATACACATATGGACCATGCATTAATTATTTAATGATAGTGAGATAAAGCATAGAGAAAGAGAGTTCAAATTGCCCATGCAAATGTATGAGTGAAATCAAGTTATAAAGCTTCAGTAAAATATGAATGTCTAAATTAATGCCTCCGTCAAAGTATCAGTTGAACTATTAATGAATGTAATGAGTTAAGTAAAGAAGAGCTTAATGTTCATCAATCATCACGCATCAATTAACTAATGAGATCCATGCAAAAGTTAATAATAGAAATTATGCATGGATGGCACTAAGAGTGAAGCACTGATGACACTTACGTTAGCCTGTTAACTAACTGATCCACAATCAGTTAGCATTCAATTGAAGTCAATTAACATTTAGTTCAAGTCAGTTCATTTTCATTTCAAGACAATGAACATTCAGTTAAAGCTAATTGAGGAAGGGAAGGGCGGTAATGTTTGCATGAAAGGAGTTCTACTTAGCTCCTCCTTGTGAATGCACTATGTGGTGCTCTCGGTGTGTTTACTAAGCCTCCTATGCACTACCTTCTGCACGCTAGGATTTTTGTCTTGTTATTAATATGCTAGGCATATGACAATTTCAATACAGTTGCATTCAATTGTTTTTACAGGGATGAATTGGATCTTTCTTCTCTACTGCTAAGGTTCTATCTCTTATTGGGCAATCTTCTTATTTGTTGTAAACCATTCTCTGCAAATCTATCTATCATACTCAAATAATTGTTGGTTTTTCATCCTTCGTGTTTGGAGGGTTTTCCTAGGGTATTTTTGCCTCTCATGGTTGATTGATTTATATGGCTGATTTATGGAACTGATTTATATGGTTGATTTATTAAGATGATTTATGTGGCTGATATATTTGTGATATTTACATGTGGTCGATATATTTGTGCCTGGTATATTTACGAGATTCACATGTGGCTGATATATTCATATGTGGTTGCTTTATGAGAATCATGTGTGCTAAAATTGATCAATAAAAATTTTAAAGTTCAAGCATCTTTGATTTTGCTCAAACATCAACAATTAACAACCCATAAGAACCTTTGTGAGAAAAATTGAGTGATTATTTTGTAAACAACATAAAATTTGTGTTCATCAACTTGAGAACGAGCTAATTTCTCTAGATCTTTATAATATTGATTGCATTGAATACTATATCTCTAGTTTTAAGACTTTGAGTATTTTGCTTATAAATTGTGATGTGAAGAGATGTGACGATTAGAGATGTTTTTCGTTTGTAAACTCAGGAAACCTTACTTTGTTTTTTTTCTACATTTTATTCAACAAAAATATCTTTTGGTGTTGGTTATAGAAATGCTTATTTTGAATCATTTTGTGATTACCTAGCACACAAGTAAGACAAGCTATTGAAAGTTGGTGACATTTCTGTAATTACCCATTATTAATACTTAGTAGTGTAACAAATAGAAGGTCCCATGAAGAAATAGACGACCAAAAGGAGCAAGGGTCCCAAACCCAATAATGTTACATTTACTCTAAATGCCGAATGAAGGAATTCTAAAGGAAAGCAGGTTTTTAAGAATTATACGATTTTTGGGTGAGACGACTGTTTGAAATCATGTTCCTAGAGGAAGATAGAAGCGTTCAAGGCAGCCACTAAGCAACAAACGTCAAGTTTAAAACTCCGCCTTCTTCCTTTGTTTTTCCTTCTAAAGGTTGGGCTCTTTCTTCTCATGTATGTTCCTTCATTTTACAACTTTTTCAATAAATGAATGGATTCTAAGGGCTTGATTAGAATATAACTCAAACTCTTTTTTGGGGGGTGTATGTAAATCCTTTGAATATTTTAGCTTTGGGATACTTTTCGATGAGTATTTTTACTCGTGCTTCTTGTTGGATTTTTAATGAAAATTTTGGTGCTTGCTTCTTTTTTATGAAGTATCTGTATAACTTTTCTTAGGTAGGCACCAATTTATGCTTAGAGAAACTATGACAATTATTGACAATAGGGTATTTTTTAGTGGTGAATTTCTCCAATAAGTTATTTTCTAGTATTTTTTCAATAAATAAATTCACCAATTGGCAATTTTTTTTGTTTAAAAATTTACTTACTTTTTTATATATAAAATATGGTTAAATTAATAGTATTCATCAATATAATGGTTGATTGTAAATTATATCTTTTTATTGAATAATCATATATATTATCTACATGTATGATTTTATCAAATTAAAATATTTTCTTAGGATATTATACTTAGATATCATTTTTCAATCCTTAAACTTTTCCATTATTTACAGGTTTTTTTCTTTTTGGCAGTAAATTTGCACTAGATCTTCTTCATCTTCAACCATCTTAAAAGCAGTGGTATTTGATTCCATGTTTTATGTTGGCACCACTTTTTTCTTGGAGGACTTATGTTGATCACTCACCATTTTTTGTATTTTTAGAAAATTTGTTATTAATCCTTCGAGTCTTGGAACTTTTGATAGCTTTTGTTTCTTCCTTAAATGCATGTGTTTTTGGCTCAAGTGTTATTTCGGGCACTTGCTATGTTTTACTATTTTACTTAATTCTCTTATATTTCTTGAAGGAGTGTTTGATCATTGAAACTTGCCCAAAGCTTTGTTAGATCTCTTTTAACTTCTACATTATTCTTAGGTTTCCTAAAGCATTTATGTTGATCATTGTCAATTTTTTTTCCCATTTTGTGCATCTACATCATAGCGTTTTTTGATTTAACACATTCTGTTTTGGATTTTTTTTTAGCATTTCACGGTGGCACCACACACTTTCTGGATATTTATCATAGTTTTTTTTCTCCTTATAGAGCATCTATGTTTGGTATTTTTAGTTGCAAAACCTGTAGTCTCTTTTTGATGGAAACCTCTGTTGCTTCGTTTGCACACATCCATTTTTACAACATTGAGACACCACATTGGCACGTCTTATTTGGAGCACAGGTTCTTCTTTTTATTGGATGACTCTTATTATTGTATGATACTTGCATGCATCTTGGTTTTATCCTTTCATTTTTAACATGTTCATCTTATTTAGATTTGTTTTTCATGGCTTTATGTTGTGACAATTAAAACTGTCATTCGACTTCTTTATCATCCAATTAGTCATTACGCATGCAGTTTCACTTGGCACATTGATATGCACATGCATTTCAATCAATATTTTACTTAGGATCAATTTATTTACTTAACACTCTTTTCAAATTATAAAAGATCAAGTTCTATAAATCTTTCTTCATCTTTTTTCTTTATTAAGTGAGAAGGAAGTCATCATTAAGGCCCTAATTTAAGAATGATAGGAATAATGTCGCATTCATTCTTAAGATGTCTCATTGTAAATCCTTCTTCTCAAAGAAGGTGTTCTTAAAAGGGATTTAATAGTATTAGACATTATTAGTATATTCTAATATTAACTTGGTCTAAAGTGCTAATGGTTAGTGATTACTTGTTAGTACAAAGTAATCATTATTTGTATGAACTATTCACACAAGTTACAAGGTAATATTTACTTACTCATTATATTATCTTGACTCTTTATGGTTACAAGTACTTATATTAATCTAACTTGGTGATTCTCTTAGTTTACGTGAACTTGCATTCCATGCTTGATGTTCATAATATTATTTCAATTTGATTGTTCCATACTCCTTATTTATATAGACATACTTTTTGTTCAAAGAGACATAAAGGACCATTTCTATCACAATAATGAAATGTCAAAATGAACATGTAGTAGATGTAATCATTTTTTTTAACAATTATACAATTCTTTCGCTATGTGTGAATGCCATTCCCTTTGTAAAACTTTTGCTACATATACCTTGGTGTCTTGATCTTTGAACTATTTGAGTTATTTCTTTTTGGTGTTTGACACTATGATCTTCCCACATGTAATTTCCTACAATAATCCACACAAGATACTCTGAGTGATTTCGTTTAGCATTATGTTCATTGCATATGGTTAGAAGACAGCAGCTCAAACAATGAGCTAAATTACTTTATGATGGTACGTCCACATGGGAATGGGTGATGTGTTGTCTAGATTATGATGCATTCTATGATGATATGTCCACATGGTAATGGATGATGTGGTGTCTAGATTATGATGCACCTGGGTGGGTTTGGAAAAATACTTTTGTTGGATGGTGCATTTTTCTTTTCTTTCCTACATAAGTATCATCAATACTTTATGACAACGTAATGTGACATCGTGAAGACTTGTGAAGTTGATGATTGTTGCAGAGATTTATATCATATGATGAGGTTTATATTAGTGCTAAAATTTGGTAATCACCATTTCCCATTAAACAAAAAAGCATGAAGTTATAACATTTCATTACCCTTCAATTTATGATTATATAAATTAATATTCTATCTATTTTCATTTTACAAAAAATTATAATTAATAAGTGTTTTCAAAGCTATTGAAGAAATCAAAAAGAAGGTTTTCATATAAATATAAATATAAATAAAAAATAAAACAAAACAGAAGACAAAATAAAATAAAATTTTAATATAAATTATATACTATAATAACTAAATAATATTTCATTTCATGACTTACCTTGTTTCAATTCATAATTAAAATTAAAATTAAATAATTATATCTATACAATCAATAATATTTATAAAATGAATATCTAAAATTATACTATCACCAATTGATACATAATATCAATGTTAAGTAAAATTCACACATAAGACTATAATAATTTATAATTACAATATTTAAATTTAGTAATCAAAGGCTACAAGTAATTCCAAATGCATAAGAAACGAAAAATAGAAATGTTTTAAATAATTATAAAAGAAAATCATCCCCCATGATAGGTGGGAAGGGAAGAGAAGGGGGGATTTTCAAGCCTAAATCACATCTACAAAAACAATGGGACATATGGCAAGTAAACATGGATGCAAGGAGATGGCGATGATGATTCACATGAGGTGAGGGAGTTGTCATCAACGTTTGGTAATAATGGTTTGGCCCTTCTATGAGGAATGGGAGATTTGTCAGCATGAGAATAGAATGTTGTTCACCCGAACAACAACCATGACAGGGTTCTACCTATGTGTGAACATTATGGCATTTTCTTACCTGAGCTACATAAGCATTATAGTTGATGGTGATAGAGTACAGGGTGAGATTCTTCCTGCCATCTTTCCCTAGGTTTGGTATGGATGGATGTTTTTTTGGATTTAGTGGGATTCTACTTTCATTAATGATAGTGGATTCTCAAGGGTCTTAATTCGATAAGGGGTTATTGAGCGAATCCACTCTCCCAGGAAGACTTGTGCTCCTGGAGGTTGCTATTCATGGGAACCTCTGAAATTGAATATCATCTCTGTAAGTCATTGGAGTCAAAGGGTTCAACATGGTGAAAGGGAAACAAATTAGAGGTGTGAAAAGTAGCACGAGCAAAACCCACCTATCGAGAGTCATTTAGGAGGTGAAGGAAGCCCAAATTCTATTCAGAAATATAATTTTGGCTCTTACCTAATGCTTGATATACAATTGTAATGTCCCCATCCATCAACCAAATGACATAGAGGGGTGTATGAATGATTATGGGCTCTTAGTTAAGCATGAAGGACATATATGGATTTAGATTGGGAATATAGTGTACATAAACATAATAATAAACACAGTAGAATTTAACTCAATCCACAAACATAACACATGCATTGTTCAACATAATATAACACATTCATCATCATAACACATTACTCGTCAAGCAACAAAATTTCATATTCAAATGCAAATAAATAGTTATTTGGAGCAAGGATCCAGGAAACTGGGTATGTAAGTGCAATTTTATATCCAACCATAGGTACTCTATCCAACATATACTATTTCTACTGAGATTCCACCCCCAAGTCGGGCTATGAGTCCACCATGGAGAAGATAACACCTACAAGCTTCTATATCCTGGCCCACGGCCCATTATTCTCTCCATGACTATCCAAACGCTCATATAGATATCTATAGTATTGTTACTTATCTTGCATACCCTTGAATCCATAGTACCTTCCCCAGATAACAACTTCTAGTCTCAGGCATCCCATTCACCAGTTCGGGTTAAGTGAGTGATCCATCTTGCCAAGTGATTCTAGTGTGTGCATAGAAAGAGTTTGATCGAGCACCTACAACTGAAGATATAACTGTATCTTCCACTTATTGCTCCTTAAACATGCACGGGTACCATAACTCAGTAGGCCAGTCTCAGGTATTAGAGTTTGCTTACAACCAACTCTCTCTCTCTCTCTCTCTCTCTCTCTCTCTCTCTCTCTCTCTATTACAAGGTAATGAACAGTAAGGTGTCAAGGCAATTATGTGACAACACATGAGGGTAGGAGTGTCCAATGCACGATTGTAAGTCGAAAAGATCCTATGTAAGGTAAAATAACCTACGCGCAAGGGTGAACCAAGTGAAGGTCTCTATGTAAATGAATCAGGTGAGTATGTGTGTGAACGAGTCTCAACGATGGTGTTGGGGTATATCTTGGTGTCTATGAGTGTCTGTAATTCTCACTAGATTCCATGTGAGAGAAAAGGTCTATGCATCTCAACGTGGTTCTAATTATGAAGGGAGCTTAGGTTTTGGTGAATGGATGTATGTATCAAAATTAGGTTCATGAGCATGATGGTGTGAAGGTAAGCTTGATTGTCTAACTCTAGGGTAGGAAGGAATAGAAAGAAACAAGATCCCTTGACATAGCTTCTGATCATGGGAAAAAAAACATTCTTACAACTGCCACAAAAGCACCTGGATCCCCATGCTTCCTTAACTATGCAAAGGGACTTCTTCCCGCCAACCTCATAGATGAAATAAATTATTAGGTGAAATAAGTAAAAGGAAATAATTTTCTCATTCAAGGATTATAGAAACAATTAGATTGGTTCTATGAATTACACTTGGAAATTAAGGATTCAATCCCCCATAGGCCCCGTTTTTGCTTCCCTCTAGTGGAATCATGGGCCCTTTGGTGCACCTTGCAAATGCATCTTGGTCCATATTTATTATTTATCAACATAATATTTACACATCATTCTGATTAGCTTGATAGCCAATCACATAATCCAAATAAGAAAAAAATTGCATAATGGATTGAATATATATTCCGGTGATCAATATTGGGGTATTACAATCCCCCCCACTTGGAATAACATCATCCTCAATGTTTGCTAAAAAATTGAACAAAAATGGATATGCCTCTCTGATGGCATCATCCAACCCTCAAGTAGCCTCATTGGGACCAAAGTGCTTCCATTACACCTTTACTTGTCCAATGGGTCGATCCCATAGCAATGTTACCTTATTGTCTGGGATGCATAATTGCTTAGTTTGAAGCTATCCCTTGGGTTCCATCTGAATCACATCCCAATTAATCGCATACTTCGGATCATGTACACGTTTCTTAAGTAAGGAAACATGAAAAACATTATGATCTTTAGTGATAGTAGAGAAATCAAGTCTATATCCAAGTGTATGTATCCTCTCAACCACTTCAAATGGCCCACAATATCTTGGTGATATCTTGGAACAAATCCTAAGCTTCAAGGGACTCTTCCTTGGCCTCAATTTGAGGTAAAAATTATTCTCAACATTGAATTCCCAATGCATTATGTTCCTGGGATGATTTTAAATTTTTCCTAGTTCTTACAAGCTCTTGCTCCATCTCGTTAAGTGATTTTGGAAAAATAATAACTCTATTCACTAGATTATCCCAAGTAACTAGTGTCCTATACCTTCTACCATATAGATATTTGAATGGACTCATTCCCAATGATGCTTGTTACCCATTGTTATAAGCAAACTCAACCAAGTGTAGATAATCTTCCCACTTGGATGGTCTATCCATCACATACATGTGAAGCATGTATTCAAGCACTCGATTCACTCTTTTTATATTCCCATCTGTCTATGGATCGCAGGATATGCTAAAATTTAATTGAGTTCCTAAATCCTAGAACAAGCCCTTCCAAAAATAGGGGGTGAACTTAATGTCCTGGTCTGAAATTGTGGCCTTAGGAAATCCACGTAACCAAAATATGACCTTCATGAAAATATTTGCAATGTGATATGTTTTGTAGGACTTAACATGTATGAAATACTCTACTTTATATCATTTTTCCACCACAACCATGATGGAATTATGTTGTCTTGATATCATTGGCAACCTTGTAATACAATCCATGGAAATTACTTCCCATTTATTTCAAGTATTGGTGATGGACACAACAAACCTATTGGTTGTTGATGCTCAACCTTCACCTACTGGCATTTCATTCACTTATAAATATACTCAAGAATGTCCTTTTTCATCCCCATCCAAAGTCTTACTTCCTAGCTGTAGAAATTATTTTATGATATCCTAGGTGACCAAAATATGGAATTTCATAAATCTCATTCATTACATAATTTTCCAAATCCATGGCATTGAGAATGTATAGTCTACCCTTAAAGGTAATAATTCCTTCTTCTTCCAAATTGTAACCCTCATACTTCTTTTTAGTGCTCGGTTACTACAAGTCGTCCTTGACCTTTTCATAATGTTCATCTTTAGCAAGGGAACCAATTATCCTTTTCCTCAAGTCTGTTCTACAAACACTAATGGATACCACATGCATTGTGTGCCTCTTTCTGTTGAGAGAATCAACCACTTTTTTCTCTTTTCCTTTTATATGCTTGATCTTGAAATCAAATTCACATAAGAACTCCAACCATCTTGTTATCTTGGCATTAAGTGTTGGCTATTTAAACAGATACTTTAGGACACAATGGTTTGTTCTAAGCTCAAATTTCCTTCCCATCAGATAATTCCTCCACATCTTCAAGGTGTACACTATAGCAACGATATCCAAATCATGGGTAGCGTAGTTACTTTCATTTTCCTTTAACTTTTGTGCCATTCATATATCACAACATGTCTGTCCTACATGATAATTCCTTTGATTCCTTTCTTGCATGTGTCTCTACATACTACAAAATATGTCTCTAGGTATGTGATGCTCATAATCAGCGCATTGGTGAGAAGCTTTTTCAACGGTTGGAATCTTCCTTCACACTTCACAACAAAATTTGGACCCAAAATTTGACGAAGAAATCCAAAGCAATTCGACAAAGTTGACTGACTTGTCGGATTTCACCTTCAAAATTACGAATTTTGATCAAATTTTTTTTATTTGATACATGGCATTGTTGGGTATTTGACTGTCATCAGTTATCCGACGACTACCATCAATTATCCGATGAATTCCATCGAATATCCAACATATACATGGTAACTGTAACTAGGGTAATATCATCAGATATCTGACGAATTTTAAATTTTAAAAACTATAAAGTATGGTAACATTCCCACATGTTTGATATACAAGCGACGATATGCGGAAATTATATTCTTCACACGGACTGATTTTCGTAAAAGAATATGCACTTATTTCAATTATTTTTGTGATTAAAAATAGTGAAGTGTGGAGATTGATTTTTTTAAGATTGATAATCTTCATTCAAGCTCTTTATGATAAAATGCCAAATAGCGATATTCCTGATCCAAACGAAAGAGAAAGGGTGATGGGAAATGTTATTTTCCATGTAGTCAATGCAAGGGCATTAAAAGGAGAATAATAAAGCTCACAACATCCTGAAATTTTTTTACGGAACATGGACACACTAAGGGGGGGCATGAATACCGTCCATTTGTAAGTTTTGCATTATATATGTTTTTATATTGATTTCTTTTGTAAATGTATGTATTATTTTAATATTTCTTATATTAACTAATATATATTGACATTTTCATGTAATTATAAAGGAAATACATTCTACGGCATATCGTTCGGAGGACGTGCTTTCAGAACAAGCACCAGAGGAACATGGAGCTATGAATATTGGAGAACAAGTTAATGATTATATTGAAGAAGATGATCATACTGATAACATAGTTGAATAATGGATGATGATCATGATGATCATGAAAATGATGACTTTGATGGTGTTCATGATTTACCTCTTCTTGAGAAGGCATACAAACCCCTTTATGAGGGCTCCAACACAAATCTTCTCTCTGCTATATTGTTGATAATGAACTTGAAGGTTAATTGTTAATCATGCTAAAGGTTAGCATTGTTCATCTAATAAAAGTATTGTTAATTCATAAGTCAAATTAATATGGATGAAATGTGTTTCATTAATATTGTTTATATATTTATATATTAACTAGATTTTTATTTTAATTTGTTGTAGCTTGATAGCTGAATTTTTGTTACCATTGTTATAGCTGATTTTACCACACATGGTGGATCACACTTTTATTGCCTTTCCTGTCCCTCTGCAGACTCTTTAGACCCCATGGACCATTTTTGTACCTTTTATGTTTCCAATATCATCCCTAAAAACATGCAATAATTGCCATACATGACTTTTAATCCCTTTCTCGCGTATATAAGCGGATTTGACCCTTAACCCCATGTACATCGGGATGTGTGCAAAATGTCAAATGATTTTGGAGTTTTCCTTGATGTGGATCCGAATCACTTGTCTCTTGGCCTTCCATATGCCTTGAGATCGCTCGGATTCAACCTTCCATTACCCCATTGAAGATCTATATAAGGAACCCTTTGGATACATTAAAGGGAGAGGAATTGAAAAGCAAGAAAACTATAGTCCATTGTTGCCGGAGCTTATACTTGAGTCTGCATCCCTTTGTCCCTTGGAGCACTTTGTGTTCTTCCCAATCTTTTATTTTGCTTGTGAGCTTTCTATTGAGAGATGGAGGATTGAAGTGGTGGAGGCCCAAGTGGGGGACTCAGTTTCTTCGATTCGCAGATGTGCCAACAGAGGTTGTCACTATTGTAATCTCTGTTTTATATCAATAGAAATATCTTTTCCTATCCAATAATGTGTATTTAAATGAGTATTTGATCCATGGATGCTTTTAAATTCTTATATGTTATTGATTATATATGCTAGAGTAGGTCTAACACAATTATATATAGCATGCTTGTCTTGTTTGCTGATTATTGAGGAAGCAAATTTCCAATACAAGAGGGTGTGGAAAAGCTCAACGGGGATCTACATCAACCATTCGCAATAAGGTACGGATCAAGATCCTTTAGTGTTAGATGTTTGGTTTCTCTTGAATATAGGAAAGGATTGATTTCTAGAGTTAATCTGTCTATGGTGGTACCCCAAGCCATAGGAATTTCTCTCCGTAACAAAATTGGCGACTCCACTAGGGAGTTCCTAGTCATTTTTCCTTTGGGGGTTTTTATCGGCATTCAATGTTCTTGAATTGCTCTGATTTCTCTGTTTCTAAGTTAGGTATGGGGGCATTTTCCTGGTAGTGTCTGATAGGAGTCAATTTTGTCTCAACTTATCTATTTGCCTTCATTTTTATCTCTTTTTCTTCCTGTACGCGAGTTTTTTCCTCACATTCACGTGTACACGCGGTTTTGACTGAGATATCCGCGTATATACACTGGTTTTCTGGACACAGTCATGTATGCCCTGAGTTTTTGCTTTTAAAGGAAGATTGAGTGTTGTTGGGTGAGTTCCTGATGATTGCTGAGTCTCCTTAGATGCTTCTAGAGTCTATATACACCTCTGTTTCTGACCAGAGATGCCTTTTAGGGTAAATTTTTTTTTTTTAAATGTTCTTGTCATTGCATTTTCGATTTTTTGTTTTGGGATTAGTGCATTAGGTCTCTTTTACCTTAGTGCTTTGCTTGTGTGCTATTTGATAGTGCTTACAGAGTTTGGGGGTGGTAGAGTCATTCTTTTGCTTTATTATCTCATTTTTATTCAAAAAATTCAAAAATATTTGTTTATTTGCATCACTATGCATTTTGCATGATACTTGCACTAGGTTTTCTTAGAGAAGTATTAGTCAGGCTTTCATATAGGAATGATTGCATTTGTCATTTGAAGAAAATTTTGCATTTCACGTAGTAGCATGCCCTATTTTTCATTCGACACAATGCATTTGTATTGATTGTTAGGTGTGCATTTTACTTCATGTTGTGTCATAACACCATTGGTTGCACGATTATCTACCTTTTTGAGTAATAAGACAAATAAAATCAATGCTTAATTAAAATGGATTACACTATTTTCTTTTATAGGGTACACCAACAAGATTAGGTTTTAGGGTCTTGGAATAGTTCATTGTGAGTAAATTCTCCAAGACCACTAAACAACAACATGTATGTGTCTGTCAAGGTGAGAGTGTGAAATTCCTTGGTAAAAATTAGTGTTTCTCAAGATCCTCCTCTTACAAGGGAGTTAAGCACGAGGCAGTGTGAGTGGTTATTGATTGGGATGACCCCTAGTCATAACTGAGTAGCACCGGAGATATTTCTAGGATTGTATTCGTATCTGGGGGCTCTTTCGAGAGTTTCAGGCTTTGCTACCTTGCCCATATGGTCAATCCCACCTGCGACTGTCCGCCTGAGCATTGATTATATTGAGGTGAACTTAGTGACCTTACCTAGGTTATTGAAGGGGTACTTTGTAGGGGTTATTCTGCAGGTGTCCCAGCCAGGTTGGGGTCGGATAGTATAGTCACTATATGCGTTGAAGCTGAGGGCCACAATAATTGGTTGTGAACCTTAGCTTGTTGTGTATGGGAGTCTCAAGCCTCTCCTAGGCGAGACATACTTGCTTCATTCGGAAGCTCACATATCCTACCCTTGTTTTCTTGTGATTGGATTTATATTATATTAGTGTATGCTCTATGCATGCTAGCTTGCTTAGAGTTTGCGTAATTAGAAGAGTCTTTTTCATTTTTTGAGTCATTGTGGATTCGGGTGTGGCACTTCGCCGTTCTCGTCATTTAGCAGGACTTCTGCCTTATACATCTCCTCCTCCTTTGGGAGAGAGAAACAGACAGTCCAAGTGGACTACTTCTCACATTGATTCACACACGATGGGAGATCATGAAGATGAAATTCCTGAGTTGTCTTCTCCACCTCATGAGGTTGGGGAAAAATATCCTACTCTTGTATATAATCCTTCACCTGATATACCTACACACTCTAGGTACGATCCTTCACATGATATACCTACACACTCCGGGTATGATCCCTCATTCACAGGTCGTTGGTATTGGCTTCCGGGCGACGAGACTCATCATGAATCTGCGAGCACTAGTTATATTAGTTATGGCATGTCTGGTATCCCTGCACATGATCCGGCACACCATGACGAGTCAGAGTTTGAACCTAGCACTACGCCTGGGGGCATTCCCATTCCTTTCCATGTGGATATATTTGAGAGCACGAGTCACATTGCACCCTCCATCCCGGTGGTGGGGGCTACATCACACGTTCTCCCTAGACCTGGTGTTAGTAGTCCTATTTGGATACCAGAACCAAGATGAGTGACCATACGGAATACCACTTACATCGTTTTGCAAGTCCCTACGTCCTCTATTCCTAGTTCTTCGAATGCTATTCCTCCCCCTCATTCATGTGGTTCTTTGGGCCCAAATGTTGCTACTAGTCATGTTCGTACTGCTACTACTCGCGTAGTCATGTCTCAAAGTCAAGTACCTCCTGTTGTTTCGGGAATTCATATTCCTACTTCTAGAATGTCTTATGGTCTATCGCAGGAAGTTCCCCATATTCCTACTTATGGAGTTTCTCAGGGGACATCTTATGGAACCTCTCATGGACAATATTATGGACCGCAGTATGGATAGAGTTATTCACCTTATGAGTATGGGTATCAACAACCCACTTAGTCCCCGAATTATGGCTTTGTAGCTCCACATAGTCAGGGTACACCACATTATGGTGCTTCCATGTCACCCTACACGAGTCAAATTGGAGGAGGATACTATGGCCATGGCCATGGTGGTTATGGTAATCAGTCTTATGTGAACCGAAACTATCAGGGAGTGTGGCATTGACTTGCTCAACCTGGGATCCCTTTCCTTGCAACGTTAAATTTACCTGACTTGTCGAGACTAATGAACGATCCGGTCTCTCATGACCCAGCTTGGCTGGCTATCCCTAACAAGCTTCCCTTGGACATTCCCAAATTGGAGGGCAAACTAGGAGAAGATCCTAGTGAACATGTTACTACATTTCACCTTTGGTGCTCTTCTAATTCCTTACACGATGATTTGATCTGTTTAAGGTTGTTTCAACACACCCTCACTGGGCCTGCAGCGAAATGGTACATAGAGTTACCTAGGGGGGCATTCGTTTTGTTCGATGACTTAGATATGAATTTTCTTAATAACTTCCAACTACCGGTGCGTTACGACGTTGGTACTGAACTCTTGTCAACATTTATGTAGGACAAAGCCACTCATATCTCAAACCATATCCAAGAGTGGCATAGATGGAAGAGATTGATTAAATCCTTCATACAGCTGGAGTTTCTCCTCGAGTGGTTCCTTAAATCGTTACTGACTTATATAGCGAAGGCTGTTTCTACATCCGGAGTTCAGAATGAGGAACAAGCCATTTTTAGGGCACAGGAATTGGATTTGATTTATGCTCAATCTGAATTATTATATGAGATTATTCCTAATGCTCCGCATTCTAGTTTCGACCCTAAGGTCAAACCTTGACCACATGTCGATGGCATTGTTGGTTGTACAAGTACCAAACTTGCGGATTCATTTGTGCAACAAGTGAGTCAATTGTCTATCAACCAATCTACCTCAGGACAAGCCACAGCTTCATCTCAACCCAAACTACAAGTGTGCTTTCAGTACAATCGTCGGACCAAAAGGGTAACCAGCAACCCGGAAGGAATAAGAAAAAGGGTAAAAACACTCATAAGGGTGGAAATAGGAATAAAAATGCCAATTCTAATGACAAGAACGCCCGCAACGCTGGGGGGGACAAGCAGTCTAAATGTAAGGTTAATTTTCCTTGCAAGTTGTGTAAGGATGACCACCTCACTCACTTGTGCCCTCGTATGGAAGACGCCTTGAGATTCATAGCACAGGGCCCACCTGTGCTGACCAACCCTTTGCCCCATAATCAAAACATGAACTCGAGGACCCATGATCAGTCTGGTGGAGATCAAGATCTGCCGAAATCTTGTAGTGGTCATGGTTGCATCAACATGGTACATGCTTCTAAGGTTGTGACTCGTGCAAAGGACTATGGTTCGTCACAACCAAACCTTGGGAAAGAACCTCCTCTTACCGAGAGTCCTTTGCATGTTGAAAATCATACGGATAAGCCTGAGAGTGTACCTCACATTCCTCATGGAGTTTTAAAGCGTTTGGGACACAATCCTAATTCCTGAGCCGCCCATAACTATTCTGTTGTTGAGGATTTGGGCCACACTCCTTATGCGATGTTTGTGCTGGAAGTTCTTTAGAGTTTTCTGTCATAAAGGAAGGCTTTGCTTTCTACTCTTGGTGTTAATGATGATAACTCCTCCTCCGTCATCAAATTTGAAACCATGGGACTACAGCCTCACTTTCCTTACTATGTGTCTATCTTGATTCATGTAGAATGTCTTAACATGACCGTCAAACGCACTGTGATTGACAAAGGTGCTGCTGCTTCCATTATGTCTTTGTCATGTTGGAAGGGTTTGGGTTCCCCCAAGTTATCTAAATCCGCTACCATGTTGATTGCTTTTGATGGTAGATCGTTTTGGCTTTACAAGATTCTTCCTGATCTTAAGGCTTGTTTGGGAGGGAAGACTATTGCGATTGACGTCGAGGTGGTTGATGTGCTCCTTGACTATAATCTATTACTAGGTAGGAATTGGATGTATAGTATGTAAGCCGTAGCTTCTTCTCTATTTCGATTTGTATGCTTTCCATTTAATGCGAAGATTGTTACAATTGATTAGACATCATTCAAAAATCAAAGTGTTACTGCATCATCAGGAGCTTCTATCTCGATTATCAATCATTCTCAGATGGAAACTAGGAGTGTGGGTGTTGGCATGTATCCATCTCTTATGGGAACCTTTAGTTGTCCTGCACCCGTTCTTATGATTGGGTCTAGTTCCATTGGGGTTTCGTATTCATTGCATTCGGTGTCTTTTCGCACTAACCATATGGAAGATCTTTGGATCCTTCCTACACCGATTCCTTCGAGTGATCCTATCGAAATGAATGTGCCATTACCTACAGCGATGATAGCATATCAAGCGAATCTTGAGTGTGTTGCAGAGCCTAGTCCTTCCTCTTCACGAACGGAGGAGGAGGACCCGTATGTGCTGCCTGCATGGGTAGTTGAGTCTTCTCATGCACATGATTGCCTTGATAGTGTTTTTTCATCATATGAAGCTATTATTGAGGCCATCTCTGGGGTTGAGCCACCTTGGGAAGAGTTACATCATAGATCTTATTTTCTTCCCGAGCTTGACTGTTTTTAGTGTGAAGACTTTAGGGAGATTCTTAGTGAGAGAATTGGTAGTACCATGGTTCCATTGAGCTTTCCTGGTTCGATGGATGATGGAAACATGGTGAATATATCTCCTACAATCCCTATCAATATCTCTCATGATCCTAGCAAGATTGAGGATGTCTATATTGGGGCAGAATGTTCCCATGCTGAGATTCATGAGTATACCGAGTTGTTCAAAGAGTTTCATGATTTCATTGCTTGGTCATTCGAGGAAATGCCAGGTATCGACCCTTGCATTGTTGAACATGAAATTAAAACTTATCCCAATGCTAAGAATGTTCAACAACGCTTGCATGCAGTGAATCCTAGAAAAGCACCCACTATTAAGGCTGAGATAGAAAAGTTGTTAAATGCCAGTTTTATCTATCCCGTTCCCTTGATGGAGTGGGTTTCAAATCCCATTCCAGTTGATAAGAAATAGGGACCAATCCATATATGCACTGATTTTCATGACTTGAATCGTTCCTGTCCTAAGGATAATTTTTTCACGCCATTTATTGATCAAATTTTGGATGAGTGTGTGGAAAGCGAGGTATTTTCCTTTATGGATGGATTTTCCAGATACAATCATATACAGATAACACCCAAGGACCAGCATAAAACTGTGTTTATTTGTCCTTGGGGTACATTTGCATATCGAAAGATGCCTTTCGGTCTTAAAAATGCCAGAGCCACATTTCAGTGGGCTATGACCTTGATCTTCCATGATCTCAAATTGATTATTGAAGTCTTTTTGGATGACCTTACTGCTCATTCTCATCTGAGAGTGTGTTATTCCTACCATTTGAGATTAGTATTGGAAAGGTGCCGCCACTACCAGATCAGGTTAAATCCTCATAAGTGCATCTTTTGCGTGAAGTCCGGTCGCTTGTTAGGATTCATTATCTCCAAGGAGGGTATAAGAGTTGATCCCTTAAAGGTTGAGGCAATACTTCAATTGTCTCCCCTGAGAAACATTAGACATCTTCAATGTTTGCAAGGCATGGCAAATTTCTTGTGGATATTTGTGGTTAATTTTTCCAATTTGACTAAAGGATTTATGCATCTTTTGAAGAAGGACACTACCTTTTTCTAGGATGAGCGAGCCCAGGAGTCCTTTGATTCACTTAAACGAGCCTTAGCATCGGGCCCCGTGATTAGTCCACCCGACTATAGCCGTGACTTTTTGCTTTATGTGGCTGCATCCATGGAGATGATTGGTATGATTTTGGTTCAAGAAGATGAGGAGCTCCATGAGCATGTCATGTATTATTTGAGCCAAAACCTTATAGATGTGGAGATCCGTTATTCCCATGTGGAGAAACTTGCCTTAGCTACCGTTCATGCGATTCAAATATTGAGACACTATATTCTCCTTCACCAGACCTTGGTGGTAGCCCATTTTAATCCAGTTTAGTTCGTCCTCACTAGAAGGATGATCGAGGAAAATTATAATAAGTGGATTTTCATCTTGCAAGAATTTGATCTTGAGTTTGTTTCAACAAAATCGAAAAAATCGTTGATTTTTGCGGAGCTTATATCTGATTTCCCAAGCGAGGAGGAGGAAGAAGTTTGTGAAGATACGTTTTTCGAATGGCACATTTTCCTGATCTCAACTTTGGATCCATGGTATGGGGATATCATCATATATTTACAAACATTGAAGGTCCCCACTCACCTCTCACAGGATGAAACATGATGGTTATGTCACATATCCAAGAACTACCTTTTAGTGGATAACGAATTGTACTGGCGTGGGGTAGATTCCATTTTACATCGTTGTTTAACTCATGAGGAGGCTGAGCTTGTACTGTTATTCCATGGAGAGGTGTGTGGTAGTCATTTATCTGGGCTTTCTATAGCCCAAAAAATCTTGAGAGCGGGTTATTTCTGGCTGTCGAACTTTAAAGATTGTGTTAATGCGGTCAAGAAGTGCCACCCTTTCCAGGTGTTTGCACGTAATATGTGCTTGCATCCTACCCCATTACATCCTCACTAGAAGGATGATTGAGGAAAAGTATAATAAGTGGATTGTCATCTTGCAAGAATTTGATCTCGAGTTTGTTTCGAAAAAATCGTTGATTTTTGCGGAGCTTATATCTGATTTCCCAAGCGAGGAGGAGGAAGAAGTTTGTGAAGATACGTTTTTCGATGAGCACATTTTCCTGATCTCAACTTTGGATCCATGGTATGGGGATATCATCCTATATTTACAAACATTGAAGGTCCCTACTCACCTCTCACAGGATGAAACATGACGGTTACGTCACTTATCCAAGAACTACCTTTTAGTGGATAACACATTGTACCGGCGTGGGGTAGATTCCATTTTACATCATTGTTTAACTCATGAGGAGGCTGAGCTTGTACTGTTATTCCATGGAGGGGTGTGTGGTGGTCATTTATCTGGGATTTCTACAGCCCAAAAAATCTTGAGAGCGGGTTATTTCTGGCTTTCAATCTTTAAAGATTATGTTAATGCGGTCAAGAAGTGCCACCCTTTCCAGGTGTTTGCACATAATATGCACTCACATCCTACCCCGTTACATTCGATTATCACTGCCAATCCCTTCACTAAGTGGGGGCTTGACTTCATGGATTGCACCCCAGCTTCAGCTAGGGGGAATCATCATATTATAGTGGCTGTTGACTATTTCATGAAATAGGCTGAGGCTATTCCCACGGTTAAATCTGATGGTGAGACAGCCATGTATTTCGTATTCAACCAGATCATTACTCGGTTCGGTATTCCAAAGGAGATTGTCACTGACCATGGTAGGCACTTTCAAAATCGGATGATGGAAGAGTTGGCCTCGAAGTTAGGGTATAAGTAGGAGCATTCCTCTTCTTATTACCCTCAAGAGAATGGACAGGTTGAAGCAATGAACAAATCACTTAAGTCCATTCTCCAACAAACCATCGTACAAAGCAAGACCAATTGGCATATCATGTTATATCCTGCTTTGTGGGCTTATAGAACCGCGGTTAAGACTGCCACCGGTTTTTCTCCATATCAGCTTGTACATGGAGTGGATTCTGTCTTGCCGGTTGAATGCGAAATTCCTTCATTGAAGCTAGACATAGAACTCTTACCAGATATTTCGCCATTGGAGGAACGTTTAGTCCACTTAGAGTAGCTTGATGAGCAACACCGAGATGCTTTAGTGGCTCTAGAAGTAAATAAGCGTTGCATTAAGGTCCAGTATGATAAATCTGTCCATCCGAGGAGGTTTAGTGAAGGAGATTTGGTCCTTTTGTGGGATCAGGCTAAAGAACCCTTGGGGGCATGGAAGTTTAATCCCATGTGGCATGGTCCTTACGTGGTCAAACGTGTGTTAGAGAAGGGCACCTATGAGCTGGTAGATTATGAAGGGAAATGCTTGGTAGAGCCTAGAAATGGGCTCTATCTTAAAAATTACTACACATGATTTTCATCCAGGGCTAATTATTGTATATTATTGTACAGTTTTTGCATAGTTATTTTTTTCTTATGGTGATTGGGTTTGTTGAGTAGCTTTCATTTCTTATGGCAGATGTCGATGGAGTCTTCCGTTTACATAGGATTCATTTATGGTGCTATCCACCACACTCAACACTCAGCTTCTGCTGCTTGGGTGATTTATACTCCTACAGGCCAAGTATTGTCTTTCGGAGGCGTATGTTTACAACCCTCTTCAAACAATGTTGCTGAATATAGTGCCATTATTGAGCTTCTACAAGATGCCATTTCACATGGTGTTCTCTCTCTTGAGGTACGTCTTGATTCATAGTTAGTAGTGTCACAACTTAATGGCTTGTATCATGTTAGGGATCCAACATTATTATGAAGATTCTTACATGTGAGATTGTTAGAACGACAATTTGACAACATAACATACATACATGTTCCAAGAATTTATAATCAAGTTGCTGACTCATATGCTAACTATGTGTTAGATTGGCATTTGTTTCACAGACCATAAGATCATCACAAACATACATTTTTACACATGTAAATAAATAAAATTGATCATCATAAAAATTTTTCATTAAACATCCAAAATGTGACGTCATAATACATAAGTGTCATAATACAAAAATGGGGCTTCCGAGCCACCAAAATATAATACACGGTAGTACAAAAATGTGTCACTCCTAAGTATCTAAGCCTGGGGGGGAGGAGGGGGGTTTTGATCGTGGAAAATCACCATGGCTCTAGCTAGCCATCGAAACAACCACACCCATGCTCGTGGTACACCTACCACCTGACGCTACATGGCCTCAGGCAAGTCCTCGACTTGCGCCATGGGTACCCTATGTGTCAACTGCACAAAGTTTTTGTGGATTCTTTAGAGCGTCTGATCCACATCCACACCCATGATATCATCTCCTATTCCCCTCCATATATGATGAGAGAAACCTTCAGGCCAGCATGGTCCTACATATACACACACATGACAGGATGTCACTATGTGTCGTCACGCAAAAACATGTCTTTCGGTTCTATATATCAAAAAACACAAAAAAAATTAAATAATTCAAAAAACTTAAAAAGAGGGTTGGGATTCATTACCAACATCACCATATGTTGATCCTAGTGGTAGAGGCATGTCAAGATCTCCCCGAAAATCTATCCCCACATAGGGGTAATCATCGGTGGCAACTATCTGCCACTGCCACCATAGAAAGAAATCAGCTAGGTAGGGGTTGGACACCCTACCTCCACCCAGTTTGTGCATCACATCTGCCCAACGTCATTGGGATGGATCTTGAACCCCTTGAAGAGGAACATCAACTCTAGGACTGAGCCCCGGAACATGCTCGAAGAAGAACGTGCTCAGTATACTACTGAAAACGAAGTTTCATACCCCGCCCATCTTGTATTCACTGAGCTGTTACTTCATGTTAGTCAATAGTGCAGTACTCCAATCTTAAACTGTGGGTTTCATGCACTCCACTGCATAGAACATCAAGGGTCATGAGGCCTGGTGGAGTGAGGCTAGCCCTGCTATCCTGTCGAGTGTCAATAGAATGGCCTTTAGGCCTAGTACCTGTATAGAGTTAGTTGGGATCTGACTCCCAACCTTATCCATGTCCAGATAACAATATACAACAATATACTCATCAATGGTGAGGCCACCTCCGGGCCCTCGAGAATGTAGGTTCACCACTTCCCCCTGTCTGGACAATCCTGTGATGAAGTATATGTCCTCCACCTCTATAGTGAGGGACATCCCATCGATATGGAATGACTCTAAGTCAGGATCCCAGTAACCTACTAGCATATCTGCAGTAGTCTTGGTTTGGCCCTTAAGCCCCCAAGACACCAAAACTTGTATAGCCCACATGCACGAAGAGCTTGTTGAGCCATTAGATCGCCCCGTATAGCCTCTTCTACATCCTCATGTTCTCTCTCCCTCCATTTGAGAAACATCCTACACATTTACATTGAGTTTTGGTCATTATTTATCTCAAAAAACATAAAACGCGGTTGCATACATGACTGTTTGTAAAACAGCTGTGTATGTACGCGACGTTGGGCCATTTTTCCGCATATAGCCAACCCTATATGCGGAAAAAACCTCGATTTCCACATGGGCCGAAGTGCATATCTTAGAATGGCCTAGAAATTGATTTTGACCATGAAAATTTTAAAAATTTTACATGCAAATGGAAGAGCAGGGCATAGGAAGTTAGCTGGAAAAAACGGTGTTGGATTCCGCCGGATGAAACTCCCGGAATTCGCGTTTGAAGTTCTGAGCTCAATTGGGTAAAAATTTCAAATGTTATATAATGTTTTGAATTTTTTACTATTTATAGAAATTTTCAAATTTCTGAAAATTTTTACCCCCTTTCTATACTTTTTGAACCATTTCTAACCCTTTTGGACCGTTTTTTACTAATATGATGATGTAGGAGACCATTTTGAGCATCATTTCGACCGTTGTTTTGTCCCATTCGTGTCGATTTCAGGTATGATGTTTAAACTGGCATATAGGTTAGATTTCACTTCCATTTTTATTTTGCATAACCTTATGACTGTTTCATTATAACCTTAGGTATGAACCCATTCTATCTTGTCACAAAATCTTCTTGCTATTTTATAAGTGACATGATGTGAATGGTAGAGTTTGACCTTACATGGGTGCCCTAGTTAGCTCCTTGTTCGCGTTTGGCGCCCATACTGACACTTTGTCTTTTAGGGTGTGGGAGTCCATTGTATAGTATTTCCATGTCATTTCGCAAGAGCCTCATACTCCTCTTGATCTTTTTGCTAGAATGTTTCCCCAAGACTCCCTTATGTCAAGTTGTAATTGCATTATCATGAGCTTTGCCTGCCTCATTGAGATTTATGCTAGCTTCCCTAACTTTGAGTATCAGCCATATAGCCCGAGCTTGTCTCATGTCTAGCCATGCAGAGCCATTTTATATATCCTTTGCAACTTGATTCCCAATTTTTACCGAGAGGGGACTTTCCCCCGAGTGTCTCTATCCTACACATATGTCCTTGAATTGTGCATAGGTATGTTCCACTGCCTGGAACTACTTTGTTTATCCCTTGGCACTCATCTCCTCCTATTCTGTAATTATAAAGTGATTTTATTCTTTTTCAATATTTCCAAATGTTTGAAAAAGTCCAAAAAAAAATAAAAAAACCAAAAAGTCGGATAAGAAAAGATGTTATCTTTGGCAGTAGTAGAGTCGTGTCACCTTCAAACAGAGCACTGTATGTCACATCCATTGGTTGGGTTAGTAGTTTGACTTTAGGAGCTGTACTCATTTCTTTGAGTTTATCTGCACCTACTGGTTAAGCTTCCAGTCCCTATGGAGCCTTTGTCGATGCCTCCTGTGTCGCAGAGATGTCCCAATTTTGTATATCGAGTCTATGCTACCTACATTCAGTCACCATTCACCTGTATGCTCTTGTTCGAAGGAAGTTGAAACCTGAGTCAGTTATTCCTCAGTTATCTTGACTTTGCATGTCGTCCATTCCCGGTACAGTTACTGGTTCATGCACATTATGATCGATTCCTTCCACATTGTACAAATTTGCTGAGTACCTCATGTTGGATGATGGGGGA
Source organism: Pseudotsuga menziesii (assembly GCA_001517045.1). Lineage (NCBI taxonomy): Eukaryota > Viridiplantae > Streptophyta > Pinopsida > Pinales > Pinaceae > Pseudotsuga > Pseudotsuga menziesii. The sequence continues at coordinate 436,351 of LPNX010219658.1, forward strand.
TGCCTTAATGCCATCCTTCCACTGGATTTCATCCCATCGACTTCAGATCATTTATTCTGGAATAGGAATCTAGATTCATGTTTGAGTGCCTTGAGACTTGCAGTCATCAGTGGCAAGTTCTCTCGCCATCAACAATTTTTTGGGAATACATCAATGTCCCTTGATCGATGGATCCTCTAAAGTGTTCAACCTCAGCACATTTATTCACACTTGTTAGTTTGCACTCTAGTACCTTGATTCCCATTTTCATTATTGGTGGGTGATCTCGCGTCTATTAATGGTATACATCAATGACCGGTAATCAGATGATGGACTACTATGTTCGACCTCGAAACCTCTATTCACATAGTAGGACATGTACTCGTAGCAATTTGTGAAGAAGACCTTCTAGATTGGTGGCATCTCATATATGTTGCCTCCTTAATCGTGCCAGTGTTCATGAGATTTCGGCTCTTGTGACTTGATTCCAGTATATGTCAGATATTTCCAGCCATTTTGGAGATATTGATCCATTATATATCTTCAGCTTACATGGAGATCATGATCCTGTGGATATCTTCATCATGGAGATTCTGATCTATCTATATTGTATGTGGCGATGACCACACATGTCATATTTTGTATCATGCCTATTCATGGCCATTGTACTCTTATGTATCCGCGACTGCTATATTTACTTGCAGTTATGTGCAGAGTTTGATCATTGTATTCTATTGATTGAATGGTTGGTTCTTCCACTGGGTTCTTCATCACTCCACTTCTGGGATGGAATTATAATATATTTCGTCCATCGTATGACCCCTTTCACGTCACAAATTAGGGAGCATCTGTTATAGCTGATTTTACCACACATGGTGGATCACACTTTTATGGCCTTCCCTGTCCCTCTGCATACTCTTTAGACCCCATGGACCATTTTTGTACCTTTGATGTTTCCAAGATCATCCCTAAAAACATGCAATAATTTCCATATGCGACTTTTAATACATTTCTCGAGTATATACGCGGATTTGACCCTTAAACCCGCGTACATCGAGATGTGTGTAAAAGGCCAAATGATGTTGAAGTTTTCCTTGATGTGGATCCGAATCAATTGTCTCTTGGCCTTCCATATGCCTTGAGATCGCTTGGATTCGACCTTCCATTACCCCATTGAAGAGATATATAAGGAACCCTTTGGATACATTGAAGGGAGAGGATATGAAGAGTAAGAAAACTATAGTCCATTGTTGCCGGATCTTATACTTGAGTCTGCATCCCTTTGTCCCTTGGAGCACTTTGTGTTCTTCCCAAGATTTCCTTTTTCTTGTGATCTTGCTATCGAGAGATGGAGGACTGAAGCGGTGGAGGCCCAAGTGGGGGACTCAGTTTCTTCGATTCGCAGACGTGCCGACAGAGGTTGTCACTATTGTAATCTATGTTTTATATCAATAGAAATATCTTTTCCTATCCAATAATGTGTATTTAAATGAGTATTTGATCCATGGATGCTTTTAAATGCTTATATGTTATTGATTATATATGCTAGAGTAGGTCTAACACAATTAGATATAGCATGCTTGTCTTGTTTGCTGATTGTTGAGGAAGAAAATTGCCAATACAAGCGGGTGTGGAAAAGCTCAACGGGGATCTACATCAACCGTCCGGAATAAGGTACAAATCGAAATCCTTTAGTGTTAGATGTTTGGTTTCTCTTGCATATAGGAAAGGATTGATTTCTAGAGTTAATATGTCTATTGTGGTACTCCAAGCCATAGGAATTTCTCTCTATAACAACCATCATCAAATATTTTACCTCACACATTTCAAGATTTATCTTTCATCATGAAAGAAATTAGAATGCAGTATGAAGTAATTCATGCATGCCCCGATGACCATGTCATATAAATTATAATCAACATGAATTTGAAATTGAATGTTTGGAATGTCATATCAGTAGATATCGAACATATCAAGTAACAAAAAGGGTGCCTCGCAAGATTTTTCGTTATATTCCCATTATTCTACATTTGCAACAACTGTTCAGGTGAAAAAACATAATACAATTTATGGATTACCATGCATGAAATAGAATTCAATAAGACATTATTCGAATGCCTGCAAATGGTTATGCATTTAGAGATATGGATGAAAAATTGCCTCACTTTAAAGAAAAACCTAGTAATCTTAGGATTTCTTTTGCAGCAAATGGTGTCAATCCAATTGCAGAGATGAGATTCGTTTACTCGGTGTGGCCTATTTTGGTTATCAACAATAACATTCCTCCATGGTTGTCAATAAAGAGGAAGCACATAATGTTGTTGATGATTATTCTAGGTATGTGTGTGCAATTTTTTTTTAATGTAGTGGCATCTTATTTGTCGTATTTTGTTGCATAATGTCATATATATATTTTTTATTTTTCTCGTGTGCATGGTTTATATATCTAAATGGTTTTGATAATTATATATTTTATATGTTCAAATCAATCAGGTGAGTACCAAGTTAAACATACGAATGTATATATTGAACCTCTTATTGACCACCTGATAAACTTATGGAATGGAATCATTATGTATGATGTATCTAGACCAATACGACAAAGAAAATTTCAATTCCATGCAATGCTTGTATGGACAATACATGATGCCCCAAAGTTAACCCATTTTTGTGTTTTGTAATTATAAGTTCCACTTTAATTGCATTTATTTTTATGAACTAGTTAATATATTATGCACACATGTTTTGTTAAATAATCCATTCATTTTATATATAGTTATAATTGACACAGACAATCCATCTCTGTATTTAGGTCTTTAGACAATGAGAAAATTTGCAGAGTCTAGTTTGTGGTCTTAAGATCAAATCTCGTCGTTCCAAAAGTTTAGGAAATGAGGTGTTTGATGAGTAAAGGCACTTCCTCTCCAAGAATCATAGGTTTCAAACTACCGAAATACAGTTGTTCAATGGGAAGCATGAGATTGCATTAAAACCAGAGAGAATGACACCTAGCCTATGGAAGTGGCAATATAATAGAAATCGTCAAGGTACGTACGAATCATCGTATATGATTTGTTATGAAATTTTGTTTATTGTGTGTTGTTTACTGTAATTGGCATTGATTTCTATAATTTCTTTTTAAACTATGATTCATGATGGTCGTCATGATCATGAAGGCATTAATGGGCTTCCACGAGGAATGAAAAATTATCCTAAACAATTTAGTAGGTTTCCCTACTATGAGCACCTATGAATTGCTCATATGTTTGATATAATGCATATCAAAAGGAATGTGGCTGAAACTTTATAGTGAATATTGGATGGAAGGAGTGAGAAAGAAAAAATTGTCAAAATTTCCAACGACATTCAAGAAGCCAACCATGCAATGAAAGACGTCATTCAATTTCATAGAAACGGAGACCAAGTTAATATAAACTCACTTCCATAGATGTTAACGGAGAAACACAGTAATGTTGTAAAATTATTCATGCGAAAAATTAAATTTCCTACCAGATTTTGTGCAAACACGAAGAATATCATAACAAAGAAAGGTGATTTTGCGGGGGTGAAAACACAAGATTGGCATATCTTCATGAAGGTAATTATTATGTTTTGCATATAATTATTGTTATATTAACGATATTCTAGTGCATATTGTTGGTATTATTTTTTGTCTAGTTTTTGTACAAAAAATGAAATGTTTTGTCTATTGTTACAGTATGTTCTACCTCTCCCTCACTCGGACAACTTCGACAACAATGTCAAACAAGTTATATATAATCTTGGGAAATACATGAGGTACGTAGCGATTTTTTTCATGCAATTAGTGTTTGTTTAATTCATTGTAGAGATTATATTTGATTTTTGTGCACTAATTCATGTTATGTAATATAATGTTTTTTTTTGTTAAATATCGTGATTGGTTTGCATCACTTGTAGATAGTTGTCATCTAAAGAAATCCATAAAGAAGATATAAAGTATTGGAGGAAAGAAATTCCTTATCTCATGTTTGAAATGGAGAAGCATCTACCTTTGACATTTTTCGATGCATAAGAACACTACCTGATACACCAAGTTGAGGAGATTGAATTGTGTGGACCTATACACTCAAGGTCCATGTGGATGGTTGAGAGGCACTTGAAATTTTTGAAGGGTTTGGTTATACAATGAGCACATCTTGAGGGTTCTATGATGAAGGGATATATGGTATACCAAAACATGATGTATATTAGTGAATATCTTCCTAAATTAGCGCCAAAACTCAATTTAGCTCGCATTTGTGATCCGCACTCCAATAACAATTTCAAAGGGGAGTACCCGAAGGGGAAAGGTAGATCGATGAAGGTGAAAGGTAATTATTAGCTAGTGGAGATTAATTAATTGAATTCATTTGACTGTTAATTTTTATGTATATATCATACATATTCTATTTTTAATATTCAATATTCACCAATTAAATGTTTATACTTTGTTAAGTGAATATACATTTGTATTGAGTTTTAATTTATTTTTATCAAATAGTTGGTCGATAATTGGATGCACTTCATTTATACATCGCATACAATATTGATTAGATGAAGGTATGGATTGAACGATGTAAACAAGTTGGTCATGGAATATCATGGGAAGGTGTGGCTTCATTGGTTAAAGCAACACATTGCAATGGCGATACCAATCTTACACAAAGGGAAATCAATTTAAAAAATGGTTTAAAAGATAAGTAGGCAAGCATATTATTCAACCACACTATTTTTTTTTTTGCAAACATATTGATGTACACGTTGATTTTTTCCCTATAGGAACAAACATGCACTTAATCATAAATGGATCATGATGTAATATTTATGTGTATGGCTTGTTGTAGGTAAAACACCATAAGGATATGTGGTGCAATGGATGGAAATATTGCATCAAAAAGTTGGATGAAACAAAGAAAACATCAAATTGTGGGATATCTGCATTCTTCGAGGTGACTAATGTTTCCTCTAGAAGTGACAGACTGTTAGATTTTTAACATTTAAGAAATATGATCTTAGGATCTTATCTGAGAGAATAAAATGCACATCAATAATCACAAGAGACAAGAGACACAAATAATTTTCCTTGGGGAAACCATAAAGGAGAAAACCCCACAACTTCCTCAGGGATAGAATGAGCACCAATGGTAGCAGTAAAACCCAAAGATAGAAAATATGATCTCCACAGTTGTTCTCTCTCTCTCACTTGAGAGAGCTTCTCCTCTCTCACTCATGTGCCCTAGTGAGTGAGTGTATATGTTATAAATAGAGAGGCTCACTCTCTATTTATATTCTTTCGTTCACTTAATGTCCACTCAAATAAGTCAGCCTCACTTAATAATTACTTACCGGGGTTGACTTCTCTAGGATGGTCTAATAACCCTAGTGCCCTACAACTGTGGGGAATTTTCCCTCCGATCAACAAGGAGGGTTAACCTTGACTCAAATGTGGGGAATATTTCCCCAACTTACAATGGAGGGTTAACCTCAATGACTTTAGATGACTTGTTTACATTATTGAATCTCTCGATTGGAACATTGGGGCATGACATGACTCAATTACATTATAGATATTTCCCGGAATAAACATCGGGGTACAATACATAAGATATGCAAGTGAATACATTCCGAAGTTACAAATACATCAACACTCCCTATTAACTAGGAAGGTATTTTCTTGACACAATTTATCAGCACAAGTCTTCTTCTCTGTATCATCTGAATCATCATCAAGTCATCTTCATCATCAATTCATCTTCATCATCAAGTCAGCTTCATCAAATATAGATCATCACTTGATCTGGATCATCATCAAAGTTGGATCATCATCATCATCACTGCTTCTGCTATCTCAATCAAATGGTGTTATCTCTTCATTATTCTCATCACAAGAAGTTCTACAGAGCCGGCCCTTTTTCATGTTGGTTCCAGGCCTATCCTCCAGGTAAGTCTTCATCTTCTTCAGCACTTATATCTGACCATGAGAGGAACACATCCAAGAACCATGTCAGAATGGCCCGCCCAACACTTACATCTTTCATTCTCAAAGAATGGCTCTCAGCTCTAGGCTGAGTGTTGATCCCAGACTAAAAAAAATTCCTAGTAACTGACCAGGTGCCTCCATTCTCCCATAGAATGGTGTCACATGCCCCAATTTTGTAAAAAATATATTATCATATTTGATTTTATTTCAGGACAATATGTTAAATTTTATGCTAAGTTGTAAATGATGATTCAGCAGAGTCAAGGATGTGAATGTAATTCTGAATATTTTAATTATAAATAAATAAAAGTGGAGACAATAGCTTGGGAGAGTTGTTAAAAGAGTGTTTACTGGTCACGTTGGTGGAGGAGACTGGGTGGAGAGCAAATAGATAGGTGGCAGCATCCTCAAACACTTCCAATGTTGTAGGTGGCAACCTCCCTACATTTGGGGTCATGATCCCCCAAGAAAGTGGGATCAGAGCAGGTGGCTCAATTAATGACAATTAACCCAAAAAGACCTAGGCAATCTTAATAAAAACACCCATTTTGAAGAGAGCTGAGGCTAATCATTCCAAGAAGAGAACCATTTAGGTGAATTTACTTTAGAGGATTTCATTAGGATGGGAATTTGTGGATTGTGTTTGAGGGGTAAACTGCAGAAAGTGATCTAGTGCAGCTTTTCAGCAGAAGGATCTTACTGCTGAGTGCAGAGTTAGTACTGAGTCATTGGACTAGTATCTTGTTGCATGCTCAACCAGTTCTCAGCCAAGGAGACCAGGAACAGGCTTGGGGGTCCTGAGAAGTCGCTATTTAAGCGCTCTCTAGGAGTTGGTAGGGAGGAACGACCTCCCAACGCTGTTGTTGTCCAGCTTAAAACAAGTTCTATAGTCTTTTAATTACTGTGTTAAAAGTTTATATCTGAGAATGCATGAATAATGAATGATTTACATGTTTTGTAGTGAACTGTTAAAGCTTGTAATCTTTTAGTTATTTGAATATTGAATTCGTATTGGATGAAATAATCCTAACCTGTGTTTTTCCCCGTCTGGAATGGACCAGACCGTACTCTAGCACAGGCAGAATAATTTAAATAGATGAAAGATATGATAGAAATATAATTTGAATAAATTTATTATGTATTTCAGAATGTTGGAATCTTTTCTTTCTGTAGATAGTTGCTTTCAGAAAAGAATATTAATCTGCCTAGTTAGGTTTATTGTTAAAACCAGACTATGTACTAAGAATGCTAGAAAAATAAATAGTCATATTATTTTTACTAATAGCAATGTATTATATTCACGAGTTGTTCAAGTAGGTAAGTTATTTATTTTATACAGTACTTTCTTCTATAAGCTACACTACTATCCTGAAATAGAGAAGATAGAAATAGCTCATATATAATGCCTATCTTTTTATGTTAAGCAAAGAATTAAGTATGGTTATTTTAGTTTATTTCTTTTACTGATAATAATAATCAACTTAACCCGCAACTATTCGACCCCTAGATAGAGTTTAGTACCATATATATTTCTAAAGACAAATTAATCTAAAGATAAAGAGTATCTTAACAGAGAACTATATAGCTCCAACAGTAATTTATTTATATAATTAAAATAAATAAGATACGACAGTAATTTATGTTTAAATTAATAAGTATTATAACAAGAAATGGTTTTGTAAACAGACTATACATGTAAAGGAAAATGATAGGGTCGTAACCCTTATTTCATTTCTTAGTAAGCTAACAGAAATAATACTATTGAATGAACTAAACTAATACAGATTAGTCACAGTTTTATTTAAATAAGTGTATCCACAAATACAAGCTTAAGTATTTATATTATATACAGATAATAGTATTACATAAATAATATCGTTTATAAATTAACAATTCTAAAGTAAGAACCAGAGTTTAATTCATTAACCCTAAGTTCCTAAAAATCCTTGAGTACTGAAATGGTTTAAATTTTTATTAACAGTAATCTAATCTATTTATTAACAATACAAAAAAATATCTTTTTACAAGTTAAATAGGGTTAAAACCCTAGCTCGTAATTCTGAGCTGAAATTACTCAGTTTTCTTTAAAATATACAAAACCATTACAGTAGTAACCCAATATAAGCAGTAAACTTATTTCTTTTTATATAACCATTAAAATAACAATTTAAATTCATTTACACAGAGATAAAATATAAAAACATAAAGGAAAACGAATTTAATTTACAGACAGACTCTCTTAAGATATTTACATTATAATAATGAGCCCAAAGGCTGAATGTAAGTCAAAAATTTACCAAAGTACAAAAAGAAACTCAGCGAAAAGTCGAATACCCATATATTATTATGCAGTATGGACAATATTAACATAATATTACAAAATTGTAAGTTCAACCCTAATACGAGAGGAGAGCTTCACAAATTACAACTTAAAGCTGAAGTCATCTTGCGACAAGCAAGGGTTTTAACCAAAACAAAATTATAAAAACGAAGGACAGCAACCCAATACTGGGTGCAACATGGCCAAGACTTTTTCCAACTGCAAGAGTCTATACAAGCAAGGGAAACCATGTTCGAAACCGGAGCTTACCGTGAACAATTCGTGGAGCCATTTATACAGCATGACGGTCAACCTTGGAGACAAGCCAACCTGCATTATAAAGAACCAAAGTTATTTAAAATCAGAAACCCTTATGTGGAAAAGAACAATAAACAACAATATCTTTGAATTATTTTTTTTACTCACCTGGACTGGAAGTGAAAGCAATGGAGCCCTGGACGAACAGTAACACCACGACCAACGTTAAAAACATCCAAACCCTCATGCTCATCGAGGATGGAGAGGACGAGACTCTGGTGTTCTTCACAACTATCAGTAGGGGTGTAGGTAAGTCTGAGAAATGGCTATAAGGAGTCTGCAAGCATGAATTTGGACTATCACTAACATGCAAATAGGTAAACTAAACTCCAGAACCCTAAGACAAAGGAGCTACACCATTACATACAATAAGCTCAAGCTTTCACCAATGACAAACCACGATATAGGAGCAGCAAAAAGGAGTTTCAAGCGACCGTAAATCCATATACAAGGAAGGCAGTAAACTATGATCAAAGTAAAGAAATCACAGAGGAGGCGAGTAACAGAATCTAGCTCAAGGAAGTAAGCCATGATAAACGCCAGCATTATAGCCTCTGTAGCTATCTATAACTCACGGCTGCCATGGGAGTTTGCAAAGCATCCTAAGGGGCCAATGAAAATGTCGAAAATCAAATAAGCCAAGGGTTAGGGTTGACAACTATTTATGCAACCAGTGCATGGCCAAGGAATTTCCACGTGGCCACATCAATATAATCATGCAGTGGGTCAACTTTTCATAGTCACCTACGATCCATAATAATCAATTAAATCTCCCAAATGATTTCATCAAAACAGCATTATAGTTGTCATGGGTTTCAAATCATACAATTTTAACGTTTGGTGCATAGCTGGATATTGGTGTGGGTATGCAACATTATGACAATGATTGACTTAACACATATCATAACCTTATATCCTTGTGACCCAAAAGAAATCTTACATATTTTATTGGTAAGCAATGATACAAGATTTTATTAGTAATCTCGTGAGAATCGTGTTTCTCTATTATAAAGTTTGCACTAATAATTGACTTATGGAGATAATAAAAGATTATATAAACATTTATCGTAGTAATAAGCATAATCCCTATATAGGTATTAACCCCTTTTGAATTGGTTGCAACTCATCAAAGTTTATATAATAATATCATCATTGGGATATAGGTTGTGTAATAACTAAGTTGTTGTCAATAGTATTTTAAGATAATTATGAAATAATTGTCTTATAAACAGTTTAGTGAATAGTGTAAGAATAACTATCTTTTAGTTCCAGTTCCTTTCATGGTGGTGTAAATGATTACACAGCATTCAACTTGAGTAATTTGCATAGTGTTGTTGGGTAGGATCATAAGTATTATACAAATGTAACACTAATAAAACCTTTTATGTCGATAAACAAATAGTTTATGCACATTTTTTAAATATTAGAAACTAGCACAGCTTTGATAGCAAACTATGAAATGACAAAGTGAAATGTAAGAACATTTTCCTATGAACTCTTTTACTTAATACAGATCCATGAGATCTTATCTTAGAATTTGTGGCAGTTTCTCAGTACTTGGAGTATAGTTTTACATTCTTACCAAATTACTAAGGTTAACATAAGAGGAAAAAGATTGGCTTGATAAGAAAAACACCAACCCTGAAAGTTGTTCTTAGATAGAACCTAATACAAGAAATGTAATATAGAATTTCTAGGGTATGCATTTTTGAAAATAAAGAATATCAAGCACATAAAATAAACTACTCAAAACCAAAGGAAGTAGTACTATCGCTACATACTCTACAAGAAAAAATACAATGAGTCTAAACTTTTTTTACAATAGCAACAGAAGAAAACAAACTGTGTTACCTTACGGAATTAAGTTGGATTACAGCATCTTAAAATCTAAGCTTATTAATTGCAAATAAAAATATTGTAGGATGCTTTATGAATTTAAAGACGATACTTGGTCATTTATACCTGTAAACCTGTAAGAACAAATAATCCATCTGCGTTAGCATAAATGCTAAGTAAGCCCCGGAATTCAAAGTCAGATTCCACCTACTGTCATAAATATAACTCATCAGTAAACCAAATATAGAATTAATGCGCAAGTTAAACTTAATATTTTGTTAATAAGAAAACTGTTGAGTTAACATAATTGAGTTTATGCAAATTAATCTATTAACTATTTCTCTTTTTGCTAACCATTAACTGTGAATAAACTACAGTCTCAGCATTTTATGTTATTTCAAAATTTTAAATTTTTGTGAGAATTTGGGGTATTGACATGTGGTATCAGAGCACAAGGTTGAAACACTAGGCCTTGAAGGAGCCCAACTAGATTTTAGGAAACAGTAACTGAATTATTATGCTGATGTACTTTTTATTTTATTTTTCTTTTAAATGTTATTCAACAGAGAATTGTTTTCTAAAGTTTAACGGGAAGGTATGGAAAGGCTGGAAGAGTATGCAGAGGAGGAGTCTCCAGTTATTGAAACAGGAAATCTACCAAGAGATCCTATACTAGAGGATTTAACTACCAATTCCTCAGAATTGTTACAAACTGTAAAGGACCTAAAAACTGAAATGGAGTCTGTAAAGCGAGAAAATGAAAGGATTCTGAGGGCTCAAGAAGAGCTTAATCAGATCTTAACTGAGAAGTTTCAAACTGAGGGTAGGGGTAGAAGAACTGAATCAGAAGATACCAGTCATCAACGTAAATCTAAAAATATGAAACATACTAAAACTGAAAGTAGTTCATCTTCTGAAGTGTTTTTTGAACAATGAAACTATCATACTACCAATGATAGTAGTGATGATAATTAGTACACTAAAAAGAGGAAATACAAACCTTATGAAGAGATTTCTGGAGAATTCAAAAAGATAAAACCACCAAACTTTAATGGAGAGACTGAGAAGGGGGAGGAAGTTGAATCCTGGTTATCTGGGATGAAGAAGTACTTCCAAATATATAACTATTCTAACCAGTTAAAGGATAGAATGGCTATATATAACCTCTCAGGAAAGGCTGACATTTGGTGGCAGGACTTGAAAAGAGTTAAGGGAATAAAAGAGAAAAATGTAAACTGGAATACCTTTAAAAGGTATTTCAAAAATAAATTCCTGTTTGAGCAGTATTATGAGGAGAGAGCCAAAAAAATTTATGAGCTGAAGTTAGGATCAATGACAATGAAGGATCTGAACAACAAGTTCTTAAGTCTACTTAGGTATGTACCATACCTTGTAGATGAGAAACCAAAGGTATATTGATTCATTAGATTTCTACCTTATCATATTAAAGATAGAATTGAATATGATAACCCAAAGACCTTGGAGGAAGCTATGAGAAAATCTAACTTCTATTTTGAGCAGAATCGGAAGAAAGAAAGCTTGGCCAACTGGAAGGCTAAGAAAAATAATAATCAGTTTGAGCAAAAGAAGAAGGATTTTGTGCCTAATAAAAATTCTAAGAATAATAAGGCCAAAAACTATCCTAATAACAAGAACTTCCAAGGAAATAGGAACAATACACCCAACAACTAGAACAATCCTAAAGGTAAGGAATTTGCAAATAATCAGGGAAATTTTACCAAGAACTTTGAGCGCAAAGAGCCTTTCAAGTGCTGGAGTGCAATGGTCCACACTATGCTTCAGTCTGTCCAAACCAAAAGAAGACTATTAACAATATTCATACCATACAGGAGGAGATGATCGTTGGGGAACTAGCAAGGAGCATGCCTAGAATCAACACAGCTTTGGAGAATCGACAAGCTGAATATCAGACTTCCATGGTGGAAGTAGAAGGTATGATAAATCAGGCCCCTGTAATTATTTTGATTGATCCAGGAGCTATTCTCAATTATATTGCACCCCAAATAGTAGAAAAATGTAAATTATCTGTTGAAAAATTTGAGAATTCATGGTTAGATCAGTTAGCCACTGGTGCTAAAAGAAAAGTAACTTGTTTTGCTAAAGAATGTGCAATAGTTATGGATAAATTTGAAACTGTTGTTAAACTTAATGTTTTTCCTCTTGGTTCTTATGATTTGTTGATTGGTAAGGACTGGTTAGAACAACATAGAGTAATTCTAAATTGTTATGATAAAACTTTCACATGCTTAAACAGTGATGAAAAACCAGCAAGTGTTAAAGGAATACCTAGAAAAACCACTATAAGGCAGATTTCTGCCCTACAGCTTAAGAGAGCTGTTAGAAAGGGATGTAAAGCTTATGCAGTAATAATTACCGATGAGGAAAGCATAATTAAAATAGATAAGATAAAAGTGGAAAAAATACCAGTCTTAAAAGAATATGTTGATGTATTCCCAGAAGAAATTCCGGGATTACCTCTGAAAATGGAATTGGATTTCACCATTGAGCTGGTACCAGGTACAGTACCTAGCTCAAAGGCCCCTTATCGAATGAAAATACTTGAACTTAATGAATTAAAATTTCCATTAAAAGAATTAATTGATAAAAAGTATATTCGACCAAGTCTGTCTCCTTGGGGGGCTCCTGTCATCTTCGTCAAGAAGAAGGATGTAACTATGCGACTTTGCATAGATTACCGTTAGCGAAACAAGATGACCATCAAAAATCGATATATGTTACCCCGCATAGAATATCTATTTGATCAACCACATGGAGCCACGGTGTTTTCAAAAATAGATTTAAGGTCTGGATATCATCAAGTAAGGATTAAAGATGAAGACATCTTGTTGAGGCCTGGAAATTCGCAGGAGGAAACAGTAAGGGATTCTCCCCATTCAACGTTCCCAACTAGCCCATTGACTGTTTGGAATAGGGAATCCGTCTAGTTTGCGGTCCGGCTACCGTAGGTCAAGAAACAAAACAAAGGTTTTACCGATTGCGGCCCGGCCCACCGAGTTTTTGTATTTTGAATTTAAGAAATGAGATGCAAGTGCCTAACTAAATGCAGAGCGATCAAGATGCAGGGAGCGGTCATAATGTGATGCGCAGGTTCTTACCTATCGTCTTATGCTCGCAAGTAGCCAAATCAGATATAAAAGCAACAACTACTATCTTAACTATCCCTAGGGAGCAAGGTTATCATTTTGGGTGAGCAATACATTTTGCACATGCATTATGAAGAATCACAGGTAGCTGATATTTCTCTCAAGACACATGAACACTTCAAGATATTCAAATAACCAGATAGCCAATCATTTTATAACAACATTTATTACTCACAATGAAATCAATATCCCAGAAATTACTGAAAAAAACATTCAACAAGAACATAGGTTCATAACATTAAATGCTCTTACAGTAAATGAAACATAGCTGAAAATGAAATAGTTCCTCTTCAACATTATTCATTGCGTTGCATTGATACATTCCACTTTTTACTCTCTCCAACAGGCAAAAAATTGCAGTTTTCTTTGCAAAACAAAGTAGTTCCTCTTACAAGCAAACATTTACAAAATTTTCCAGGGGAAAAATCCCTTTCTTCTTCCCACTTTCAAATATTTAAACTACAACTACTGAGTCCTTCGTTTTCCTCCCCAGACGCGTGGTCTTTCAGTTTCTTCAATGGTTCATATTCCGATCTTTTGTTAGCACGTGATCATGAAACCTTTAGTAACTGATACGTTTCTGGGATCATGCCTCTACAGCTACGGACTTCATTCTCCATTTTCCTCATTTCAATCATACCTCCGCCAAATGGGTTAGTATTTCTTCTTATCGTGGTGGATTGACCGGTCTCCTCGAAACTGCCTGCAGTCAATTCACGAGCATGGTTCAATAACAAATATTATCCATTAACCACCATCTTACAAGGAAATGGTCGGGTGCATCGCATACGAGCCTGGAAAAATATCCTATGGTCACTGGCGGGAAAAATTCAAGTCAGCAGTCAGAAGGAAGTGAGCTTGGGGGATAGGAGGATCTGTCAGCCGTAACGTCGGGCGAGGCTTAAGTCGCAGCCAAACGAAACGCGGGCGGGATATGCCATAAATTGAACGTCGGACGGTTTTTTAGTTTCGGAAACCAGAAGACTCTAGGAGCTGCAACGGCGGAGGAGGAAAGCTAGAGGATACGCAGAGCGGATGGGAAAACTTAATCAGACGTAGGAAGACACTCAGATCGAGAGCAGAAGAGATCACCCAGCCGCAACGGCGGAGGAGGAGAGGCTACGGGCAAGCGATCGAAGGCTAAACTGAATCAGGCATCGGATGGGTTCAGACTTCGGACGAAGAAAAGATCTTGGAGCCGCAATGGCGGAGAGGCTAAGACTTTGCAGCTTCCGATCCAACAGCAAAAAGAGGCTCGATTACGGGAAAACTTAGGGGTTTGAGCAGCGTTAACAACCAAAGTCGTTTTCTTCGCAAAGGCTTCCCTGAACAACAAAATTTTACTTCTTCACGGCCAGAAATACACGACTTAACTGAAATTGAACATGGCATGAATAAACCTGCTAGCACCCAACCTTCAAAGTAAAATGAAAAGAAGATATGCCCGAGAGGCTCAAACATTTAACGATCCCACCAAGCAAAAATGATGAGGAGGGGCCCAGAAATTAAATAAATTTGGGGGGGAACAGTTGCGGCAGAAAAAACTGGCGATTACCTGGGGGACCTAGATCTCTGGGTGATTATACTTTGAGCAACAGACTATTTAGCCAGAATGCTTCTAATGAATTCTTCCGGCGATATGGATTCCTCGACTGACAGAAGTGTGTACCTTAACATTGATGATGGTCCATTTGGGGGAAGGGAAAACCAAGACCTTCAAGTCCAGACAACTATGTTGAGGCCTGAGTATGAGTTTCATTATTACCTTTGTTTTCAGGTAGCTAACAGCGTGGACACCATAGGATTGCAGCAGATAGTAAACAACAGTATTCGTTTGTTCCCCGTTCCCATGCCATTTTAACAGCTTTTGTGCTTTTGGACTTTTGTCCCTTTCATCTGAGTCCTTCTGTACGCCTTTATTACTGAATTTTAATTCAGGATCCTCTATCCCATAGTGCCCTGTTGTGTGAGTGGTGTACTTTAAGTTTCAGCTCACGGACGGAGAGGATCTTTTGGCAATTTAGTATTTATGATTCATCACTTGCTTTGATTTATGATGCTTTTATAGAAGTTTTGACTCTTTACTTGCCTTTTGGCATTCGTTTCTTGGCATGGGATCATTTATATTTAATACACTGTTCACCTTGCTTCCGCCCATGGGTCCTTTACTATTGCTCCTTAGAACATTTTAAATGTGACGTGGATGGAGCCCCGACATAGTACTCCAGACTCTTCGGATCCAATTTAATTCACAGGGGTCAAGCAGGAATTCAATGCACACAACATTTTATTCGAGAAAACTGTTAGGCTGGAAGAAATCTTTTAGCAATACACAGGCTGACACTCAACATATTTGCTATTCCCGAAAGACGTTAATATCCTCCAGATGACAGTAAGTTCGTTCCCCTTATTGAAAATCAAAAACTTAAAATTAAATCAGAAGAAAGCATGACTCGAAAACAACCACACATCTTATTTATATACAAGGCAAAAAGAAGAAAGAAACTCAAGAAAAGTAAGGCTTGAGAACCAAACCATTGACTGGAAAGTTCTCCTCCCATCCCTGTAAATCCTGCAGTTTATAAGCAGCAGAGCCAAGTTTGGCTACGATCTGAAAAGGGCCTACCCATAACTGCTGGAATTTGGTATGATTTCCTTTCTCATCATGGGGGTGGTCCCATTTGAGGACTAAGTCTCCCACTTCAAAGTCTTTTGTCCCAACTTTATGCTTGTCAAACCATCTCTTAACTGACTCTTGCTGTTGTTTAAAACGTTCTTTAGCCTTGGATTTGGCCTCTTCTGCCTTCAGGAGATTATATATTCTTATTTGGAGAACCTCATCATCTGACCCCCTAGACTCTTGAGCTAGTATGGAAGATGGCAGCATGATATTGGGAGGCAGGATAACTTCCTTACCGTACACAAGGGTATAGGGTGACACTCCTATTTCAGACTTGGGGGTGACTCTGTCAGCCCACAGGGCGTTGGGTAAGGCTGAGTGCCAACTTCGCTGGTTTTCTATGACAGTCTTCTTCAGGATTCTAATGAGGTTTTTATTGGAGGATTCAGCCAAGCCATTCCCTTGCGGATAGTAGTTAGCAGAATAATGTAATTTTATCCCTTTATCATGAGCAAAGGCAGTCAATTTAATTGATGAAAAGTATTTGGCATTATCAACAACTATTGAAATTGGAACTCCAAACCTGGTCATGATATGATCTTGTAGGAAGCTGATGACTTCGTCCTCGTTGATCTTGTGCAATGGGATAGCTTCGACCCAGTGGGTGAAATAATCAGTCGCAGTGAGAATGTACTTGTGCAGCAGGGAAGAATTTGGTTTTATTTCCCCGATAATGTCCAACCCCCATTGTTCAAATGGTTCTGTGATCATAACAGGTTTTAGGGGTGCGGCTGCCTTGGGCTATCTTCCACCACACCGTTGACAAATATCACATTTCCTGACATGTGCATGTGCATCTTTGAAGAGTGTAGGCCAATAGTAACCGGCTCTAAGGATTTTGTGGGCTGTAGTGTCGCCAGAATAATGTCCACCAGCCGGACCGTCATGTAATTCTACCATTATTTTCTTTGCATCTTCCTTTTCTAAACACCTAAGGAGAACCCCGTCATAATTCTTTCTGAACAACACTCCTTCAACAAGATGATAGGAAGCTGATTTGAGACGCAGAGCTCTTCTTTGTTTGGAATTCCAATGTTCTGGTAATATCCCCGAATATAAGTAATGCACAAGGTCCCTATACCAGGACTCAGGAGCTGTAAACAGAGGGCATACATCCATTACATGCAATTCGGCTTCCTCTTCCCATGCTTGTTCTTCGTTTTTTCTACTTCCAGTCATCAATTTGCATAGCCCTTGACCTTTCTCTATAGTAGCCAGTTTGAATTCAAGGTCGTATTCTTGAAGGGCTGTTACCCAGTTGCCCCTTCTTTCTCCCAACTCTTTCTGAATGAGAAGAGATCTTACCGCTGGGTAAGGGACTATTACCTTGGTCTGATTTTTTAATATATAAGGCCTGAAAAGCTTCACTACCTTAAATACTGCGTAAGCCTGCTTATCAATGGATGGGTAGTTTAATTCATCCCCTTGAAGCCCAGTGCTCATGAAAGAGATTGGGAATTCATCACCCCCATCCTCCTTTTATGTAAGCACAGCCGCCAATGAATCATCGGATGCAAATGTGTACATAATGAAGTCTTTATCAAAGTCTGGACTTTTCAGGGAGGGTGCATGGGCAACATCAGTCTTGATTTTGTTGAACGCAGTCTTTTCGGTTTCAGTCCACTTAAACTGTGCATTTTGCTTGACCATCTGCTGCAGCGGCTTGACAGTCTGAGCAAAATCAGGCACAAGCCTTCGTATGAAATTTATTGTCCCCATGAAAGATTGCATTCCTTTTTTATTATGGGGCATAGGAATTTGTTCAATGGCCTTGATTCTTTCTGGGTCTATAGATATACCTCTCTTTGACACTATATGCCCCAGTAATTTGCCTTCTGTGACCGTGAATACGCACTTCTTAGGATTGAGGGAAATGCCATACTTTCGACAGCGCTCAAAAATTTGCTTTAGGTGGAACACGTGCTCCCCTCTTTTCTTCGAAAATATTGTGATATCATCAAGGTATACCACTACACTTCATCCAATCAGTCCACGGAAAGCTATGTCCATAGCTCTCTGAAATGTCGCGCCAGCATTAATCAGTCCAAAAGGCATTCTTCTATATGCGAAAGTTCCCCATTTAGTTCTAAACGTTGTCTTCAATCTATCTTCCTCGGCCACTAACACTTGGTTGTAGCCAGAGAATCCGTCTAACAATGAAAACAATTCAGAACCAGAGACCATCTGTAGCAATTGCTCCATGGGAGGCACCGGATAGTTGTCTTTGTCTGAGGTGTGGTTTAAGTTTCTGAAGTCCACGCACAGTCTGATTTCTCCCAACTTTTTCCTGACCGGCACCAAATTTGACACCCACTCTGAGTACTGGACTTTAAAAATAATCCTAGCCTCCAGCAGTTTTTTCACCTCGCTTTGAATCAGTGGCTCCAACTTGGGGTGCATCTTCCTTAACGGCTGCTGATATGGCTTGACACCTGCTTTAATAGGGATGATATGCTTGATAATGGTGGTGTCGTAGGTTTTCAAATCTGCGTATGTCCAGGCAAAGACATCTCTGTACTGTTCGAACAAACTGACAAACCTATCCCTTTTGGCAGGTGAACAGCATTTGCCGAGGTTCACAAACTTAGGATCCGTCTCAGTCCCCAAGTTTATCAGCTCGAACTGTAGAGTTGAGCCGTGCGTCTTTACATTCGTGGGTCTTCGGAATTTTTCATTCAAGTCAAACATCTTCTCTAATGTTCTGACTCCTTTAGGAATGAAATTGTCATATTTCATCTCGGCTTGGTGTTTTTCATCATCGATGATCGTTCCTTTGAATACATCCTCGTTGGTCAAACAATCTATGATTTGCTGGTCGTCATCGAACACCCTCATATTGGTGACCATATCTGGTACGGAGGGCCTGAAAAGTAATTCGATAGAACATCTATTATTAGTGGGTACCAGCTTGGCAGCTGATGTGGCCAAAAGATCAGCGGCCGCGTTTTTCATTCTTGGGATTGAAACAATATTGAATGCACGAAAACATTTAAGCAAATCCCATACCTCGCTTTGGTAAGCTTTCAAGTGGGGGGAAACACAATGTATTTGATTTCTTATCTGCTTTACAACTATTTCTGAGTCCCCAAAAACTTTTAAATTACTAACCTTTAGCTCAATCACTTTTTTGAGTCCCTGCAGCAGTGATTCATACTCAGCCGTATTGTTAGTACACTCAAACTCTAATCTACAGGACAGGAAGTGTTTATTTTTTTGTGGATCAATGAGGACGCAGCCGGCCCCTGACCCTTCTAAAGTTTTAGATCTGTCAAAAAATAAAGTCCAAAAAACATTATCTACTGAAAAAAGAATCTACTTCTACTACTAAATCTACTATTTTACAATCAACTCATCAGCCTGCGAGAATCGAAGGAGTTCAGGCTGGGTGTCAGATGTGTCACTGGCCTCCTCCGCTTGATAATTCCCTAGTTCCAGTTCAAGAAAGTAGTTTCCCAACACAGGTTCGACTGGTATATTCTTCTCATCCAGTTGGGTAACATTGTACTTCATGTGAGGCTCTCTCAAAACCTTAATCTGATTGGGGCTTCCTTTGTATGGCAACCACAGGTGTGACCAATCTGAGGCGAAGTATCCATTCAATTTAGCTGACCAATCTCTGCTCAGGACTAGGCCATAAGCATCTAGTATATCAGCCACCACGATGTTGATAACTTGGCATACTTTGTCATTTGATGACAGACGAATTAGAACATCCTCCATTTCACCAATTACCTTAACGTCGGTCCTATCCAATTGCACCACCCTCCATGTGGTTGGCTTAAACTGCCCATTGATCTTCTTACATACTGATACAGGCATGACATTAATTGACGCCCCTGATTCTACTAGACAATTGTGAACGTTATGATTAAAAATTTCGAATGTCAGGAGGAAGGGTGGTTGTTTAGTTTTAGACTTACCTCCAGTGCTAGCTTCTCCAATTTCTTCTTCGTCCCGAGGCTGATTATCAGCAGGCAGCTTTTCTTCTGACGTTTCAAGTGCCTTCAACAACTTCTCTTTCTGCTGGGGTAGTTTGCACATTTCAAATAGTGGGACATTTTCCTTTATCTTCTTTAAATATTCAACAATGTCATATTCAATTTGTTGTTTAATGGACTAATATTTATCAGAACTCACCCTCTCTTCGTTTGGTTTGGGCAACATTCTGTCCTGCTTGGGATCTTGGCTGGTAATAGTGAATTCCAAAACCTTATCAGCCAAGGATTTATCTTGAAATTTTTTCTTGATGTTTCTTTACAGCCTTCTGATCTTTGGAAGTAAAATACTGTCATCACTAATCATCCCTTGGCTTCTAGTTGTCACGTTAGCTTCCCTGACATCCTTGTGTCCCTGAGTATTTTTATCTTCTGCATCGAGCAAGGAGACAAAATTCCATAATGCCATGGTCTCTTCTTCCTGTCCCTTTGTAGAGGTAGAAGCAACACTTTCTTTCTTTTCATCATCATCTTCTTCCGTTAGTCTTGGATCTAACATCTGATTCATAACTAACGTCATTGAATTTATCCATTGCGAACAATTCCTTTCGGAGTGAGGCTGCTGGTGAAAGGTGCAGAAATTTTCCATCCCTATCTCTGTCAGGTTCATAGACGCAGTATTGTGAGGAGGAGGTTGGGACTGATTGTTCTCCCCCCTTTTCTTATAATAAGGCCTGTAGAACTTCTGTGTTTCCTTCTCTTTTTCCAACTCTATGATCTTATTAGACATCTTTTGCATCATTTTGGCCATATTCTCCAGGTCTGGTGACTTCTCTTCCTTAGGCTTATTGAACAGTAAGGTCTTCCTTCCTGCGCCTCTTTCTCCCGATTGTTCCGGATAGTCTTCGATACTTTCTCTTTCCGCTTCCACCACTTCTGCTTCTTCATAGGTTTCTGTCAAAGTAGGCTTGGCCCTACCTTTAGCAAACATGGCCAAATCTGGACCCAAAGCTGAAGTGTAGTACTCAATTAGTACTTTATCTGAAGGCTTGTTTGTTTCGAAAAAAGAATTTAGATATGATGCAAACCTTTGCGTGAAACTGTGTACCTTTTCTTTTTTCTCCTTCTTCAAAGCACATAGTCCTTTCATGAGGGACGCGTGATTCTTTTGAACTGCATACTTACTTCTGAAAATTCTCTCGAAAGTATCCCAATCCGGGATAGAATTAGCAGGTAACCCAAAGTACCAAGATGCAGCAGCTCCTTTGAGGGTATGCGAGAAAAGTCTGCACACTACATCCTCATGTTCCCCAGCCCTCAAACCTTCTATTTCCAAGTAGAAACTTTGTAGGTGATCGTCCACTAGGATTTTCTCATTGGGGTCAAATTTAGGCAGTAACTGCTTGAAGGCTTGAGGTAGGTCATGCAAAGGGGGGGTCAGATTTAGAGGTGACCTGGCTTTCCAAGCTAGCGGTGGATTTGGTGGATTAGGTGGAGGTTGATTTGCGTTAACGCCGGCCATGAGTCGAGGGGGAGAGTGCGGAGGGGAACCAACAGGAGTGTGAACAGGAGAAATGCAAGGGGTTTCTGGGCCTTCTTGATTCAAAGGTAGCTCAACTTCTTGCAAAGCAGTCTCTACAAGTTCTTCCCAGTCTCCAACCAACACTAAATCTTCTACTATAGGACGGTCTTTCTTCTTGTACTCTCTTCTAGGCAATTCGTGGATAATTTGGCAACCCTCCAATCTTCTTCACATAAGCATGGGTATGTCTTCTCATATCGTTAAAAATTTCGTTGTGAACAGGATATAGATGTTCTCTGTTTTCTTCTTCCGGAATTGGATTACGCGGTCCACTACTTTCTGAACTGTAACCAGCGGAATAATATCGGTAAAATGGGTTTCCTCGGCCAGCCATGCACTGGCGGCCCTCCTTCTAGCACCAAAACTGTTGAGGCCTGGAAATTCGCAGGCGGCAATAGTAAGGGATTCTCCCCAATCAACGTTTCCAACTAGCCCATTGACTGTTTGGAATAGGGAATCCGTCCGGTTTGTGGTCCGACTACCGTAGGTCAACAAACAAAACAAAGGTTTTACCGGTTGCGGCCCGGCCCACCGATTTTTTGTATTTTGAATTTAAGAAATGAGATGCAAGTGCCTAACTAAATGCAGAGAGATCAAGATGCAGGGAGCGGTCACAATGTGATGCGCAGGTTCTTACCTATCGTCTTATGCTCGCAAGCAACCAAATCAAATATAAAAGCAACAACTACTATCTTAACTATCCCTAGGGAGCAAGGTTATCATTTTGGGTGAGCAATACATTTTGCACATGCATTATGAAGAATCACAGGTAGCTGATATTTCTCTCAAGAAACATGAACACTTCAACATATTCAAATAACCAAATAGCCGATCATTTTATAACAACATTTATTACTCACAGTGAAATCAATATCCCAGAAATTACTGAAAAAAACATTCAACAAGAACATAGGTTCATAACATTAAATGCTCTTACAGTAAATGAAACATAGCTGAAAACGAAATAGTTCCTCTTCAACATTATTCATTGCATTGCATTGATACATTCCACTTTTTACTCTCCCCAACAAGCAAAAAATTGCAGTTTTCTTTGCAAAACGAAGTAGTTCCTCTTACAAGCAAACATTTACAAAATTTTCCAGGGGAAAAATCCCTTTCTTCTTCCCACTTTCAAATATTTAAACTACAACTACTGAGTCCTTCGTTTTCCTCCCCAGACGCGTGGTCTTTCAGTTTCTTCAACGGTTCATATTCCGATCTTTTGTCAGCACGTGATCATGAAACCTTTGGTAACTAATCCGTTTCTGGGATCATGCCTCTACAGCTTCGGAATTCGTTCTCCATTTGCCTCGTTTTAGTCATACCTCCACCAAACGGGTTAGTCCTTCTTCTTATCGTGGTGGATTGACCGGTCTCCTCGAAACTGCCTGCAGTCAATTCACGAGCATGGTTCAATAACAAATATTATCCATTAACCACCATCTTACAAGGAAATGATCGGGTGCACCGCATACGGGCCTGGCAAAATATCCTATGGTCACTAGCGGGAAAAATTCAAGTTGGCAGTCAGAAGGAAGTGAGCTCGGGGGCCAGGAGGATCTACCAGCTGCAACGTCGGGCGAGGCTTAATTCCCAGCCAAGTGAAACGCGGGTGGGATATGCCATAAATCGAACGTCGGATGGTTTTTTAGTTTCAGCAACCAGAAGACTCTAAGAGCTGCAACGGCGGAGGAGGAAAGCTAGAGGATACGCGGAGCAGACGGGAAAACTTAATCGGACATAGGAAGACACTCAGATCGGGAGCGAAAGAGGTCACCTAGTCGCAACGGCGGAGGAGGAGAGGCTACGGGCAAGCGATCAAAGGCTAAACTGAATCGGGCATCGGATGGGTTCAGACTTCGGATGAAGAAAAGATCTTGGAGCCGCAATGGCGGAGAGGCTAAGACTTTGCAGCTTCCGATCCAACAGCAAAAAGAGGCCCAATTACGGGCAAACTCAGGGGTTTGAGCAGCGTTAACAACCAAAGTCATTTTCTTCGCAAAGGCTGCCCTGAAGAACAAAATTTTACTTCTTCACGGCCAGAAATACACGACTTAACTGAAATTGAACATGGCATGAATAAACCTGCTGGCACCCAACCTTCAAAGTAAAACGAAAATAAGATATGCTCGAGAGGCTCAAACATTTAACGATCCCACCGAGCAAAAATGATGAGGAGGGGCCCATAAATTAAATAAATTTGGGGGGGAACAGTTGCGGTAGCAACACATCTTTAAGACAACTTTCAAAACTAGATATGGTCATTACGAATTTGTCGTAATGCCATTCGTGATTACTAATGCTCCAGTTGTTTTCATGTGTTTAATGAACAACGTGATGCATAAGTATTTAGATAAGTTTGTGGTTGTTTTTATCGATGACATTCTAATCTATTCAAAAACTGAAGGAGAACATAAAGAACATCTAAAAATTGTTTTGCAAGAGTTACGAGAACATCAACTCTTCACAAAGTTTAGTAAATGTGATTTCTTCAAGGATAAGATTTAGTATTTAGGTCACGTAGTGACCAAGGAAAGAATTTCTGTAGATCTTGAAAAGATAAGGGCAATCGAAGATTGGTCGATTCCTAAGGATGTGACAGATGTTCGATCTTTCATGGGCATTACCGGTTATTACCGGAGGTTGATTAAAGGTTTTTCGAGGATAGCAAATCCAATAACTTCCTTGTAGAAGAAGGGAAAGAAGTTTGACTAGAATTAAAAATGTGAAGAAAGCTTTAAAAAGCTAAAAAATTTATTAACCAATTCACCCATTTTAAGAATAACAGATCCTAATAAAGAATTTGTAGTGTGCACTGACGCTTGTAATGATGGCTTAGGTGGTGTTCTGACTCAAGAAGGGCATGTTATTGCCTATGAGTCTAGAAAGTTAAAAGTTCATGAAAATAATTATGCAACATATGATCTGGAATTAGCAGCTGTAATAAACGCCTTAAAGATGTGGCAACATCACCTAATTGGCAGAAAATTTGTTTTAATGACTGACAATAAAGGGTTGAAGTATCTTTTAGATCAGCCAAATTTAAATGCCAGACAAGCTAGGTGGTTAGCTTTCTTAAGCGAGTATGATCTTGAAATTCGCCATATAAAAGGTAAAGAAAATAAAGTTGTTGATGCATTAAGTAGGAATGCAAGGCTGAATTTTGTAGAAGCTATCAGCACCTATGTTTTAGACTTAGATGAACAGCTTAAAGAAGGAATAGAACAAGATGAAATTTACCAGAATTTGCAAGCTAAAGCTAACGAAAATCCAACAGAAAACTTAATTAAAGGTTATAGTTTAAATGAAAAAGAATTTTTACTGTATAAAGATAGAATGTATGTACCTAACGTACCTAAAGTTAAGCTGTTAATTCTGGATGAAATTCATAAAACACCATATTCAGGTCATCTAGGTTATCAAAAGACTATAACTATGTTAAGAAAAGAGTATTTCTGGCCAAATATGAAAACTGAAGTAGCAGAATATATTGCTAGGTGTTTTGAATGTCAAGAAGTAAAAACTGAACATTAACACCCAGCTGGTTTGCTTCAGCCATTACCCATTCCTAGCTGGAAATGGGAGATAATTAGTCTAGATTTTATTACTGGGCTGCCTAAAAATGAAAATCAAAATGATTCTATCATGGTAGTAGTTGATAAGTTAAGCAAAGAAGCTCACTTTATACCTATTAAAACTACTTATAAAGCTGCAAACATTGCTGATATTTTTCTAAAACAGATTTTTTTGATTACATGGAGTAACAAAAGTCATAATCTCAGATAGAGATCCTAAGTTTACAAGAAACTTTTGGAAGTCTTTGTTTAAAGGGTTAAAAACCACATTAAATTTTAGTACTTCTTTCCATCCTCAAACAGATGGACAAACTGAAAGGGTAAACCAAGTATTAGAAGATCTATTAAGAATGTATATGAAAGACCAGCCTGGTAAATGGGAGGACTATTTACATCTGGTAGAATTTGCTTATAATAATAATTATCAGACATCAGCCAGATTTAGTCCTTTTGAAATTTTATATGGATGGAAATGTAATACTCCTATCTCTTAGAGTAATCCAGTAGATAGATTGGTATTAGGTCCAGAACTATTAAAAGAAATGGAATAAATTGTCAAACAAGTGCAGGGAAATCTGAAAGTGGCACAGGATCGGCAGAAAAGTCAAGTAGACTTAAAAAGAACTCCAAAGGAGTTTCAGGTAGGTGAACATGTGTTCATCAAGGCAAGGCCCAAAAAAAGCTCTCTGAGATTGGGGAGTTGTGCAAAATTGGCACCTCATTACGATGGCCCATTTGAAATTCTATCTAGGATTGGACAAGCAGCTTATCAATTAGCATTACCACCTAATTTAAGAGTACATAATGTTTTTCACATTTCCGTTTTAAAGAAATATGTTCATGATGCTACTCATGTTGTTAACTGGAATGATGTACAGGTGGAACCAGAAGGATATTTTCTGGTGGAACCGGGCTGTATCCTCGGGAGGAGGGAGATTACACTTCAGAACCGCATCATTGGATAGGTGAAGGTGCAATGGAAGCACCTGAGTCCAAAGGAAGCCACCTGAGAATTGGAAAGTAAAATGCGAGATGCATATCCAATTCTGTTCTAGGGGAATTCTGAGGATGAAGAATAAATAACATTGAGGACGATGTTATATTCTAAGGGGGTGTGTATGTCACATACCCCAATTTTGTAAAAAATATATTATCATATTTGATTTTATTTCAGGACAATATGTTAAATTTTATGCTAAGTTGTAAATGATGATTCAACAAAGTCAAGGATGTGAATGTAATTCTGAATATTTTAATTATAAATAAATAAAAGTGGAGACAACAGCTTGGGAGAGTTGTTAAAAGAGTGTTTACTGGTCAAGTTGATGGAGGAGATTGGGTGGAGAGCAAATAGACAAGTGGCAGCATCCTCAAACACTTCCAATGTTGCAGGTGGCAACCTCCCTACATTTGGGGTCACGATCCCCCAAGAAAGTGGGATCAGAGCAGGTGGCTCAATTAATGACAATTAACCCAAAAATACCTAGGCAATCTTAATAAAAATACCCATTTTGAAGAGAGTTGAGGCTGCTCATTCCAAGAAGAGAACCATTCAGGTGAATTTGCTTCAAAGGATTTCATTGGGAAGGGAATTTGTGGAATGTGTTTGAGGGGTAAACTGCAGAAAGTGATCTAGTGCAGCTTTTCAGCAGAAGGATCTTACTGCTGAGTGCAGAGTTAGTACTGAGTCATTGGACTAGTATCTTGTTGCATGCTCCACCAGTTCTTAGCCAAGGAGACCAGCATCAGGCTCGGGGGTCTTGAGAAGTCACTGTTTAAGCGCTCTCCAGGATTTGGTAGGGAGGAATGGCCGCCCAACGCTGTTGTTGTCCAGCTTAAAACAAGTTCTACAGTATTTTATTTACTGTGTTAAAAGTTTATATCTGAGGATGAATGAATAATGAATGATTTACATGTTTTGTAGTGAACTGTTAAAGCTTGTAAACTTTTAGTTATTCGAATATCGAATCTGTATTGGATGAAATAATCCTAACCTATGTTTTTCCCCGTCTGGAATGGACCAGACCGTACTTTAGCACAGGAAGTATAATTTAAATAGATGAAAGATATGATAGAAATATGATTTGAATAAAGTTATTATGTATTTCAAAATGTTGGAATATTTTATTTCTGTAGATAGTTGCTTTCAGAAAAGAATATTAATCTTCCTAGTTAGGTTTATTGTTAAAACCAGATCGTGTACTAAGAATGCTAGAAAAAGAAGTAGTCATATTATTTTTACTAATAGCAATGTAGTATATTCATGAGTTGTTCAAGTAGGCAAGTTATTTCTTTTATACAATACTTTCTTCTGTAAACTACACTACTATCTTGAAACAGAGAAGATAGAAACAACTCAGATATAATGCCTATCTTTCTATGTTAAGCAAAGAATTAAGTATGGTTCTTTTAGTTTATTTCTTTTACTGATAATAATAATCAACTTAACCTGCAACTATTCGAACCCTAGATAGAGTTTAGTAACATATATATTTCTAAAGACAAATTAATCTAAAGATAAAGAGTATCTTAACAGAGAACTATATAGCTCCAACAGTAATTTATTCATATAATTAAAATAACTAAGATACGACACTAATTTATGTTTAAATTAATAAGTATTATAACAAGAAATGGTTTTGTGAATAGACTATACATGTAAAGAAAAATGGCAGGGTCGTAACTCTTATTTCATTTCTTAGTAAGCTAACAGAAATAATACTATTGAATGAACTAAACTAATACGGATTAGTCACAATTTTATTTAAATAAGTGTATGCACAAATACAAGCTTAAGTATTTATATTATATACAGATAATAGTATTACATAAATAATATCATTTTAAATTAACAATTCTTTAAACAAAATGAAGGAATTTTAAAGTAAGAACCGGAGTTAAATTCATTAAACCCTAACCTGGAAATCCTTGAGTACTGAAATGGTTTAAATTTTTATTAACAGTAATCTAATCTATTTATTGATAATACAGAAAATATCTTTTTACAAGTTAAATAGGGTTAAAACCCTAGCTCATAATTCTGAGCTGAAATTACTCAGTTTTCTTTAAAATATACAAAACCATTACAGTAGTAACCCAAGATAAGCAGTAAACTTATTTCTTTTTATATAACCATTAAAAGAACAATTTAAATTCATTTACACAGAGATAAAATACAAAAACATAAAGGAAAACGAATTTAACTTACAGACGGGCTGTCTTAAGATATTTACATTATAATAACGAGCCCGAAGGCCGAATGTAAGTCAAATCTTTACCAAAGTACAAAAAGAAACTCAACGAAAAGCCGAATACCCATATCTTGTTATGGAGTATGGACAATATTAACATAATATTACAAAACTGTAAGTTCAACCCTAATACGAGAGGAGAGCTTCACAAATTACAACTTAAAGCTGAAGTCACCTTGCAACAAGCAAGGGTTTTAACCAAAACAAAAATTATAAAAATGAAGGACAGCAACCCAATACTGGGTGCAACACGGCCGAGAATTTTTCAAACTGCAAGTTTCTGTACAAGCAAGGAAAACCATGTTCAAAACCGGAGCTTACTGTGAACGATTCGTGGAGCCATTTATACAGCACAATGGTCAATCTTGGAGACAAGCCAACCTGCATTATAAAGAACCAAAGTTATTTAAAATCAGAAACCCTTATGTGGAAAAGAACAATAAATAGCAATAGCTTTTTTTATTTTTTTTACTCACCTTAACTGGAAGTGAAAGCGATGGAGCCCCAGATGAACAGTAACACCACAACCAACACTAAAAAGATCCAAACCCTCATGGTCGCTGAGGATGGAGACGACAGGACTCTGATGTTTTTCACATCAGTAGCGGTGTAGGTAAGTCTGAGCAATGGCTGCAAGGAGTCTGCAAGCATGGAGTCGGACTGTCACTAACATGCAAATAGGTAAACTAAACTCCAGAACCCTAAGACAAAGGAGCTACACCATCACATACAATAAGCTCAAGCTTTCACCAATGACAGACCATGACAGAGGAGCAGCAAAAAGGAGTTTCAAGTGGCCATAAATCCATATACAAGGAAGGCAGTAAACTCTTATCAAAGTAAAGAAATCATAGAGGAGGCAAGTAATAGAATCTAGCTCAAGGAAGTAAGCCATGATAAACACCAGCGTTGGAGCCTCTGTAGCTATCTGCAACTCACGGCCGCCATGGGAGTTTACAGAGCAGCCCAAGGGGCCAACGCAAATGTCGAAAATCAAATAATCCAAGGGTTAGGTTTGACCACTATTTATGCAACCAGTGCATGGCCAAGGATTTTCCACATGGCCACATCAATATAATCATGCAGTGAGTCAATTTTCCATAGTCACCTGCGATCCATAATAATCAATTAAATCTCCCAAATGATTTCATCAAAACAACATTATAGTTTGCATGGGTTTCAAATCATACAATTTTAAACGTTTGTTGCATAGCTCGTTATTGGCATGGGTATGCAACATTATGACAATGATTGACTTAACACATATCATAACCTTATATCCTCGTGACCCAAAAGAAATCTTACATATTTTATTAGTAAGCAATGATACGAGATTTTATTAGTAATCTCATGAGAATCGTCTTTCTCTGTTGTAAAGTTTGCACTAATAATTGACTTATGGAGATAATAAAAGATTATATAAACATTTATCGTAGTAATAAGCATAATCCCTATATAGGTATTAACCCATTTTGAATTGGTTGCAACTCATCAAAGTTTATATAATAATATCATCATTGGGATATAGGTTGTGTAATAACTAAGTTGTTGTCAATAGTATTTTAAGATAATTATGAAATCATTGTCTTATAAATAGTTTAGTGAATAGTGTAAGAATAACTATCTTTTAGTTCCAGTTCCTTTCATGGTGGTGTAAACGATTACACAGCATTTAACTTGATTAATTTGCATAGTGTCGTTGGGTAGGATCATAAGTATTATACAAATGTAACACTAATAAAACCTTTTATGTCGATAAACAAATAGTTTATGCACATTTTTTAAATCTTAGAAACTAGCAAAGTTTTGATAGCAAACTATGAAATGGGAAAGTGAAATGTAAGAACATTTTCCTATGAACTCTTTTACTTAATACAGATCCATGAGATCTTATCTTAGAAGTTGTGGCAGTTTCTCATTACTTGGAGTATAGTTTTACATTCTTACCAAATTACTAAGGTTAACATAAGAGGAAAAAGATTGGCCAATAAGAAAAACACCAACGCTAAAAGTTGTTTTTAGATAGAACCTAATACAAGAAATGTAATATAGAATTTCTACGGTATGCATTTTTGAAAATAAAGAATATCAAAGCAGATAAAATAAACTGCTCAGAACCAAAGGAAGTAGTACTGTTGCTACATACTCTACAGGAAGAAATACAATCACATTAGAGGAAATTTGGGGTCTAAAATGGGTCTTATAAGAAAATGCAACAATAAATTTTGTGAGTTGGAATTCAAAAACCAATATAATTTCAATAAAATGAGTCAACCATAATGGTTGAATTGACATATTTGTCATAAAAGAAAACTACTTTTTTTGTTCGTATTTTCGACATATCTCCCTATGTTTTTACTCAAATTTCAGGTGGGAGAGCTCGTTGGATGCGGAATTTAATTACGCATCTAATGAGAACCCACACTGCATACTTTTGACAGACCCCACTACCCCAAAAATAATAAATACCTGAAAAAATGTGATGATGATGTCATCATCACATTTTTCAGGAATTTCTTGTTTTTGGGGTAGCAGGGTTCGTCAAAAGTATGCAGTGTGAGTACTCGTTGGATTTGGAATTAAATTTCGCATCCAATTATCTCTCCTGCTTGAAATTTGAGTAAAAACAAAGGGAGATATGTCAAAAATACGAACACAAAAAGGATTTTTTTTCATTCTTCCTCCAAAATTAATAAGTATTATTTTATTATTTTAACTATTATTTTATCATTTTCCTTAGGAGGCCCATTTTAGACCTCAAATTTCCTCTAATGTCTGAACTTCGTTTACAATAGCAACAGAAGAAAACAAACTGTGTTACCTTACAGAAGTAGGTTGGATTACAACAGCTTATAATCTAAGCTTATTAATTGCAAATAGAAATATTGCAAGATGCTTTATGAAATTAAAGATGATACTTGGTCATTTACACCTGTAAACCTATAAGAACAAATAATCCATCTGCGTTAGCATAAATGCTAAGTAAACCCCAGAATTCAAAGTCAGATTCCACCTACTGTCATAAATATAATTCATCAGTAAACCAAATATAGAATTAATGCGCAAGTTAAACTTAAGATTTTGTTAATAAGAAAAATGTTGAGTTAACATAATTGAGTTTATGCAAATTAGTCTATTAACTATTTCTCTTTTTGCTAACCGTTAACTGTGAATAAACTACAGTCTTAGTATTTTATGTTATTTCAAAATTTTAAGTTTTTGTAAAAATTTGGGGTATTGACAAATGGCCTCTTAGCACTAAGTTGAGCTTCAGTCCTAGACTGAATCAATTTCCTGGTAACTGACCAAGTGCCTCCATTCTCCCAAAGAATGGCTTCTTGGCACTAAGTTGAGCTTTAGTCCTGGACTGAAACAAATTTCCTGGTAACTGACCAGGTGCCTCCATTCTCCCATAGAATGGCTTATCAACACTAAGCTGATCTTTAGTCCCAGATTGGATCAATTTCCTGGTAACTGACCAGGTGCCTCCATTCTCCCAAAGAATGGCTTCTCAGCACTAAGTTGAGCTTCAGTCCTAGACTGAATCAATTTCCTGGTAACTGAACAGGTGCCTCCATTCTCCCAGAGAATGGCTTCTCAGCACTAAGCTGATATTTAGTCTCGGACTGAATCAAATTTCCTGGTAACTAACCAGGTGCCTCCATTTTGCTCGAGAATGGCTTCTCAGCACTAAGCTGAGATTTAGTCTCGAACTGAATCAAATTTCCTGGTAACTGACCAGGTGCCTCCATTCTCCTAGAGAATGGCTTCTCATCACTAAGTTGAGCTTCATTCCCATACTGAATCAATTTCTTGGTAACTGACCAGGTGTCTCCATTCTCCTAGAAAATGGCTTCTCAGCACTAAGTTGAGTTTCAGTCCCAGAATGAATCAATTTCTTGGTAACTGACCAGGTACCTCCATTCTCCCAGAGAATGGCCTTCAACACTTATATTTACTGGCATGGTAGGACACACCATCTACTATCTAGAGAAAAGGCTCTGCACTTACATCCATCGGCATGATAGGCCACACCATCTATCATATGGGGAAAGGCTCTGCACTTACATCTGACCCAGTCAGAAAGTCTCTGCACGTATATCTAATCATGTGGGAGCCAATACCATAGCCATATCAGAATGGCTCTACACTTACATATGATCATGTGGGAGCCAATCCCACAGTAATCTCAGAATGGCTCTGCACTTATATCTGACCATGGAAGGAACCAATCCTATCACCATGTCAGAAGGGCTCATGGACTCATCACTTCCCCTTTGAGGGAACCTCGATCTAGAGAACACCAAGCTTCTCCATGAAGTACTTAAACTTCACTCTGGCCATTTCTAGCATAGAATCATATCAAGGCTGATTACGTCCAAGGATAACCTACGAGCTTTTCCAGGACCGATTACATTTGAGGACAACCTACAGGATTGTTTACATTTGAGCAACCTACGAGATTTGCCAGGATTTATGCTCAAACAGCCTGTCTCACTAGCTATTCTAGAACTCATTCTTTCGAGAGATCTCGATCTAGATCACAAATTGGAGCTTCATTTCTCCTCTCTACATCATACAAAAATATGCAAGTCAGATCAATCAAATCAAATAGTAGTTTTCAAAACAAACATACTACCTCCCAAATAGCAAGTGGAAACATTTTCTACCTCAGCTGTACTCAATGCCATCTAGGATTCCATCCTGCCAAACCAAGAGATCACACATAATCTCATACTGAAGTAGCACCCTGAAGTGCTCTTCCTATCAATGGCACTGCCTGCCCAATACGAATCCACATAACCCTCTAGGTTAATCTTCTAATTTGTATCATACTTGAGCCCATAATCAACTATACCCTTTAGGTACCACACTGCATGCTATGCAACCAAGTGAGTATGTCTCAGATATGTCAGGAACATCAATAAACAAAACATCTGACGATACATTGTGCCATCAACCATCTCTGATGAAGCACCACTAAATAGCTTCAGGTTCGATGCCATAGGTGTGGCCATGTCCATGCAGTCCATCATCCCGAACCTCTTCAGGATCTCTACTACATACTTCCCTTGCCCAAGGGAGATTCCATCCTCATTATATCACACCTCCATGCCTAGAAAGTAGTGCATCATATCCAAGTCCTTCACCTCAAAATCGGCAACAAGTCTCCTTCTTCCAACTTTAATGAGTTCCTCTTTTCTGTCAGGAACAAGTCATCAACATATAACAATAGCATCACTGGTATTCCACCTTCAAACCTTGAAGTAAAGGTTGGAATCCACTTTACTCTTAGTAAATCCTAGATCCATCAATAAGCTTTCCATCCTGTCATACCATGTCGAAACTCAAGATATTCTACAATCACTCCCTCTGAAGTGAAGCATCATACTCCCTCTGTCTTTCGTACTCTATGCATTGAAACATTCTGTACCAGTGTGAGAAGTAGCTTCCTCTACTACTATTATTCTGTGTATCCATCTAGGATCACTGGATACAAAGATCCTCTATCTTGAACCTTTTCAAAATTTCTTCTCACACCCATATGTGAGCTTGTCATCCTCTATAGGCTTTCATCTTCAACCTTGTAGCAAAGGTTAATATTTTCATCACTCTAGGTGATCTTCAAGCTCCTCATGTATGTGTTATCCCATGGGTGTCTTCTGAGCTTGTGCAAGGCCTTCTTTAATTTGCACACATGAGTCTGCCTATCATGTGTCTTAACTTCCAATGGATGCAAATGTCTCTTTGTAGTTTATGCCTTCTTTCCATGAGAAACCTCGTGCTATGAATATTGCCTTGTATCATATGATGTTTCCATCTATTGCATGCTAGATCTTGTAGATCCATATGGAAGATACTACGGATTTCCCTTCAGGTCTTCAATATCTCATCCTAGAAATCATTCTTCTTGAACTGGTATTCTCCTTCCCTTTCTTCTTGGCTACTTATTCATAGCTGGAAGGATATACATCAATGATGTCCCTCAATAGTGTCACATAACGGCACTATGTCTGAGGCCTCTTGAATCTTTTTGAAAGTATCCTCATATTATTCTTTATCTTGGATTATTTCTTGAACTATCATCACTTGTTCTTTAGAACAAGTCTCATCCTTCTTTTCTTGTAGGTGATTGTACGTGATCTTTCCTACAAGTCAAATTCATTTGTACGGTTAGAAACGTTTCATAAGGCATATTCATAGTGGAAAATTCTTATGCATAAATATATGATCATGCAACTATTTTAGCCAATACAACATTCATCCATATCTCACGGAAACTTTCTAGATGCCTTCCATCTCTACCAGGACAACATTGAGATTGTGCACTAATCCAATATGTCAGGAAAGACATTTCATTCTAGATAAGTAGCAATGGAGAGTTGTATAGCACCATGAGCTACTTACCCATCACATGCATATTAGTAGTATATTGTCATTAATGCAAACATTCTATCATGCATAATACATCAACTGAATATAAAGAAATGCATAACAAAACAATATCATGAAATGACAATTGAATACTTATCTTTATTTGTTTCGTGAGTAGACTCCTTATTTCAGCTTCAACATCTTCTTCATTCATAACAGCATCATTTATTATCCAAATGCTTAAGATGGATAAGAGGCTCTTCAAGAATTGAGTTCTTCATATTCCTCATCGCTTGAGGTATCTTCTTTGAATTGTGAAATCTTGATCTTTAGTTTCTCCCATATTATTTTATCTTATTATGAGTCAAGCTTTGTCTTGTGTGTGCTCTTCCCAAAGTCTGCTGAAGGTAATCACTTCCTTCTAGAACACATTCCTCGAATGAATAAATCTCTTGATCCAATTTGAGGTGTCCGTCCTGGTTTCGGAGCTGGATGATCTAGGGTTTGTCAAAGAAACCCTAATTTTCAAAATTTGGAATCTTTCAAATCTGATTGGATATAAAGATATACCTCTTCAAGGTGATCTGTCCAATGTACTCCTTTTTTTAGAACAATGGAGGGAAGCTCCCAAAACAGGAAGCCCTAGTTTACCAATTTCTTCTGTAGATATTCCTGATACTGTTTATATGGTATCTCTAAAATTAATGCTCCTCTATGTCTGGAATTTCGTACTAAGGTAACCTCATTTGTCCTATTTCCAACACCATAGTTTTTACCATAATTGGTTTCACCAATTGGTACTTATGAGCGTTTTCCCAAGGTGACATATTTCAAGACTGTTCAGAAGAGAGATCTTGTACAAAATGCCATGTGTCACTAGTTCATCTTCACGGTCTAAAAATTTTACCACCAAAATTAAAGTTCATTCCCTTTTTGGAACATCTTGAGAAATTTAATTTGGACCTTCATAGCCCGAGATATATCAATTCTCCCAAGGTGTCCTATTTATGGATGAATCCTGGGAGAGGTTGGAACCCCAAATTGGAGGAATCATATCTCCTAGAATATAGTGAATCTGGGTCAAAAACTTGGGCACAGTGTACATCAGGAATTTATATTTGGCCTATGAAAGTTTTGTCACTTGAGCCTTCTCCAATCTGGAGATATAGCGAATCTACCAAAACTATCAGTTTCAATATTTTAGGGTTTTTTAGGCCCAGGGTCAAACTAGGGTTTGACTTTCCTGAAGTTTCACCCAACCAAAAATATTGACCCAGGTCTCTAAAATTCGATTTTTATGAGGAGAGTAATCCTATGCTAGACTCACTCAAAAATTCCTCTTCTGTAAAAAGCCCTAATTTCTCGCTGCAAAAACTGAAAATGCCCAGAATCAAATTATGCTTTGACAGAAAGATGCGCCCTTCAATGGAGAGTTAGGATAGCCTTATTTTGCTGATGGATTGTGGAGAGAGACCCAAAAAGTAAGAATCCCTATCTTCTGTAGCTGCATAGTGTCTTCTTCTCAGGTTAGCTCTAATACCATGTTAGATTTTTAACATTTAAGCAATATTATCTTAGGATCTTATCTGAGAGAATAACATGAACAACAATAATCACAAGATACAAGAGACACAAAGAATTTTCCTTGGGAAAACCATAAAGGATAAAACCACACAACTTCCTCAAAGATAGAATGAGCACTAATGGCAGCAGTAAAACCCAAAGATAGAAAATATGATCTCCACAGTTGTTCTCTCTCTCTCACTTGAGAGAGCTTCTCCTTTCTCACTCATGCGCCCCATAGAGTGAGTGTATATGTTATAAATAGAGAGGCTCACTCTCTATTTATATTATTTCGTTCACTTAATGTCCACTCCAACAAGTCAGCCTCACTTAACAATTACTTACCAGGGCCGACTTCTTTAGGAGAGTCTAATAACCCTAGTGCCCCACAACTGTGGGGATTTTTCCCTTCGATCAACAAGGAGGGTTAACCTTAACTCAATTGTGGGGACTATTGCCCCAATTTACAATGGAGGGTTAACCTCAATGACTTTACATGACTTGTTTACATTAATGAATCTCTCGATCGGAACATCGGGGCATGACATGACTCAATTACATTACAGATATTTCCCAGAATAAACATTGGGGTACAATACATAAGATATACAAGTGAATACATTCTGAAGTTACAAATACATCAAGGGGGTTGGTCATTTTTTGTGAGACACGATCCAAGGGGAAGGCCGGTAAAGTATAGCATGCCAAAAGGTAATGAAGAGGGTCTCAAATAAGAAGACAATGTTGAAGATGATCAACATGAGTTAGATGATCATGTTCTAGAAGAAGATGTCAAAGAATTAGTTTAATCAGATGATGTAGCAGAAAATTTCCATGAAGATGATATCGACGATGACATGATGATCGTAACTGACATCGATGATGATGATGATATGGCCAATCCTTACAATGTTGACTATGTATCGGATGATACAGATGAAGGCCTAGATGAAGAAGCTGATGAAGTCCATTGAAGTATATGAGGTATTCCTTAATATATCTACTCTATATGCTTTGATTTAATATTGCTATAGAATTATTGAATTTTATTGGTATGTATAAATTAACTGTTTCTTAGTGTTTTTTCCACTTTCCTTGTATGATGGAATATTTGTTATAATTAGAGACATCGCTTCTTAAGTATTATAGAAAACACATTTTTTACATAGATTTTGTCAGGTTATGGGGAATTGAGAGTGATGTGAGGGGGGGGCAGGGGGGCATAAGAGCATCCACCTTCACATGTTTAGACCTGTTCATTAAATAATATTAAATTATTCTCGAAACAAAGAGAACCTCAATAAGGAAATGCACAATTATCATGTGAACCCAAATGGCGTGCTTGATCATGTACTGCACGGTTCCAACATTGAAAATTTTTAAATTTGTGCTTGCTTGGACTGAAATTTGGCATGGTTAGACTAGACACACACATTTATGGTGTGGGAGGGTTTCTAGACTCAAACATGAATGACACTAAAAATTCGAGCATAAGAAACCATACCTATAGATTAATTAATGTGTTGCACGGGTCCAACATTGAAAATTTTTAAATTTGTGCTTTCTTGGACTGAAATTTGGCATGGTTAGACTAGATGCATGCATTGATGGTGTGGGAGGATTTCCAAACTCAAACATGATTGACACTCCATTTGATCATGTACTTGAACCCGCATATAACAAGTGACATGTGAATGGGGCCAATGATGCATTTTTTTCAATCTGTAATTGTATGGACTGAAATTTGACTTGGTTAGAGTAGGCGTGTGTGTTTCTAGTATGAGAGGGTTTCGAGACTCAAACATGACTCACACAAACAAATATTCGATAATGAAAAAAAGTTGGATTCTGTTCGGATGATACAGATGTGGACTTATATGAAGAACACAATCAATTACATTGAAGTGTATGAGGTATGCGGTTATATCTATTCTATATTGATTTATTAAATATAAAACTATATTCCACTTGTTATAATAGTAGGTAATTAATTTTTCTTAAGTTTTATTCCATTTTATATGTCGACATATGTTGTAGGACACATTGTTTCTTAATTACATTAAAAAACACATTCGTTTATTTTCGAGTACATATATTTTTTTGACAATGAATATCATGATGATGATGACGACAATGACAATGACGACGGCGATGTTGTTTTTTATGATGATTGTGATGATTAATAGCGATGAAAACAATTATGATGGGTATGTTGATGATGATGATGATATTGGTCATGATGATGATGATCCCAATCATGATACTAGCAAAGATGACGATGATGACGATAATGAAGATGGTGATGATGATCATATGTATGATGATGATGATGGTCATGATGACAATGACAATGACCATGATGATGATTCGTATGATGATGATGATGACATTGTTGATGTCGATGACAATGACTATCATGAGGATGATGATGATGTTGTTGATTATGATGATTGTGATGATGAATAGTGCTGACATCAACGATGATGACGACGATGACAACGATGATGATGGTGTTGTGTATGATGATAATGATGATTATGATGATCCCTATCATGATGCCAACACCAACGAAGATGGTGACAAAGAGGAAGGAGGAAGAGTGACTCGGGGACATATACATGAATTTATGACTTTTAAGATCCAAGTTGTATGTCAATTATCTTTCCTCCCTTCCACACCAAATATCTAAAGATCCGTAATTTTATCAAAGTGTATAAACCTTGGTGAATATTATGAATTATCGAATTTCTAACCATATGCCCCTATATATCACCTACTTTCTTTATTCATCCTCCCCTACTTTCTCCACTCCTCTTTATGATGATTATTTCCTCTTTACCTTGTAGGTTCAAGGGTTTGATTTTCAACAAAATCTACTACATCCTTATTTTCCATTTCTCAAGTGGTCCATATATTTTAAGACTTGCTTCCATATCCAAATGGTCGCATCCCCCTATTTTTTAGTAAATAAATATTTTTAATTTTTTAATTAATTAATTTGCTGATTTATTTAATTATTAAGGAAATATTGCATTTGATTTTTTGTTGTTGTTTGGGGTTGATATGAAACATGAATCTTTGGTAAGAATAAATATGAAACATACATATTTTGTAATAATAAAATTTATATTTGTAGTAAGTAGTCTTATATGGCTTACATACCATACATCAAGCCTCATCACATGTTATTCCACTTGGTTTATGATACCATAGTCGAGTCCCCTAGTTTACCACCCATACACATTTTTTCCTCAACCAATTTAATCAAGAAGACATGCTGAAATTGATTACACAGTTATTCCAAGGTTCCACATAAGATAAAGGAGATGATTAATATTTCTTTATGTTAAAATTCGACAGCCAAAGGAAGAATCTCATGATAGAGAAGATTCTAGGTGATCTTGGATGGGGGAAAAGAGTAAACATTATTAAGCATCCATCACCAAGATGATTTACCATAATTATATGTTTGGTGTTTTGCTCTTATCACATAGTGGCCATTAAGACTACAAAATTCCTAAGTATTTCAATCATTTCCCTTTGGGAAGTATTTGATCTCGGTGATCTATCTCAAGTAGTTGATCGATTTCCTATTCATAAAAGGATGTGTTGAGGTTGAATCCCAATGATGAATACCTATGTTGCATTCCTTGCTCAGTGTCCCTACTAGGCTAGGCACCATTATAAGCATCAATGAGTTTGCACTAGGTGTCATCCACAAATGCAAGGAAGTACTTGAGACTTTATTCACAAGATTGAACTTAAATAAAAAAATAAAAGTACAAAGTGTAGTTGGTATCTAAGGACTATGAACCAAAATAAAGAATTGATTATGAGGATACCTTTTCACCAATGAAAAATATGAGAACCACCGAGGCCATGTTAGCATTGACAACCAGTGAATCATTAAATAAATGTGAAAATGGAATTTTTCAAATGGTAGATTGATGAGGAATTATTCTTCTCTACATATTGGAGAATCTTTGGAACCTTCACTTTCTTATAGACTCTATATTGTTCCACCCTTATATAGCACACTGGACTTGAGGAATTACATTGTTGTCAAATATTACAAGATTTATGGTAAGCCAAATTCCCCAAACGATGATAAAAGGAAATTCCCTAAAAGGTATTTTGTAATATTTTTTACACCAAATTTTGAGCTCATATTCAATAGTATCTCCAAACCAAGCATCCCTTAACCTTATGAAACCCTCTAGTTCCTTCTAAAAATGTTTAACAAAACTATAGAAAATTATTAAGTGGTAATTTATTTCATCACTTTCCATGCATTGAACACACCAACCAAGTCCTTTGAACTTCATGTTCATAAGTTGTACCAAGTTAATAATTTATTGTTTAAAAGAAACCACATAAAAATGTGAATTTTAGTAGGGCATTTGAAATGAAAAACCTTTAAGACTTAGTAGGGAATTTGAATTTTTTTTTATAAATATTATCATTGATGCGTGCCATTTATTATTCAATGTTGCAATTTACATCTAATCATGTATTTAAATCTTATTTACATCTAATTTACATCACATTTTTAATATTATACTCCTAAATTATGTCGCTTAAGGGACACCTTATCGATGAGTATGATATACCATCAACGTTAAATAAATGTTGATGGCATAACATACTCATTGGTAGGGAATCACTTAGGAGACGTCATGTAGGAGTATAATTAAAAAAAAATCTAGCTCTCTTCATACCATTAAAATAAATTAGGACCTCAATCTAGTTCTTCCTTTACGAGATAGCAAGATTTCACCCTTTACCTTTGTATATGGGAAAAGGGTCCATATTTTCCATGCATATTGAATTTTATTTTCCATGACCCTTATTTGAGTATTTATGCTTAGGTTGGGACTAACTAGAGTTTGATAATAATCAAACATCAAACAATAATAAATATAAAAAGCATAAAACAATAATAAATATAAAACATGAAAAAGAATAAAAATAAAAACATTTCAAAATAGAACACTAACCTCCTTCCCACTTGACGCGAAGACTACACATTTCATTGAAGAGGCCATGGAGCTCATTGAGGAGGTATGAGAGGAGGTCGGAGAGGTCATTGAAGAGGTCGTGGAGCTCATTGAGGAGGCTCGAGAGGAGGTTAGAGAGGTCATTCAAGAGGTCGTGGAGCTCATTGAGGAGGTATGAGATGTCAGTGAAGAATTCGTAGAACTCATCAAGGAGACGGAAGAGGTCACTGAAGAGGTCATACATCTCATCGATGAGGTCACAGAGAAACCGAAGGTCACTAAGAATAGCCACAAGAGACGTAATGTGGCCAAAATAGGTCAGTAACCTACCATTTGACATGTCCAGATTACTCTATTAAATTTCACAATGTTGTGGATGGGATTTGGCTTTAGGGTAGGGATTGATTGTCTATATTAATCATACGTATGATTCGAACCAGTGTTGTTTTACAAATGCCCAATTTCAAACCCCATCATGGGTAGAGATAATTTTGAGATGGATGAATCTAATGGCATTCTCATTCTTAATGGGATCTCTCCATTTTTTGAGGTCAAACCATTTTACCACATCCCTCATGAAGAAGGACCCAACATTGTGAATTATCCTCTCTTATGCCAAAAATTTGGGATTCTTATTTTTCCTGCCACCTTCCCTTATTGACTAAACTTATATCGACATTTTTTTATCTAGTTTGACCTTGATCTGTTCTAATCCCTCTCCAGTTCTTTCAAATCCTCACATCACAATTTTGTTTCACTATATTCACATCACAAATATTAATATAGAAGCTAGAGTTTTCCAAGCTATCCTAAACTAAAAATGTCAAAGTTCCCTCAACAAGCAGTTTATGCCCCCAATCATCGATTCCAACTCCGCAAGATCACAAAACTAGTGATTTCTCTTGATAATTGTTGTAGTGGTAATGCTAAATAAAGTGGTATTGGAAGGAATTAATACTTAAGTCACTTTAAATGTTATATATGTGACTAGTTTGATGTTATACATTATAGTTAGGAGTTAGACAATTAACCCCCTAACCAGCTAGAGTTGCTATACAATTACAAATATATAATCTATAGTGATTTATAAGGTGTGAAAGATGTATTATTGCAATACTATTCATAGCATGTTAGACTTATGAAGCAATACATACACTCCCACTCCCTTCAATACTTTTCATTGGCACACATTGATAAAAACATACCCACACCAATTTGTAACATGGATACATATCCCAACCTTGATCATGTGGTCAATTTCCCATCAACAAATTTTTCTCTTCAAACTCAATTTCTAGGGGAGATTCATCTAGTTTCTCCCAAGCTTCTCCTAAGATTCCCTAGTCAAGGCCTCACACTCTAGAGTGGTACTGGTACCCATAGGAAATTCTCAAACCTTGCATCATCTCAGTAACTATTATGGATGACACGTGTGATGCTATTTATTTCACATCTATATCCATGGATACTTGAAGCACAACATGATATCTTTCTCTATGCTAGAGTTTAGCTTCTTGGTTTACACCCTCTCACTTACTAGTACTATTTTATTTGTATTTCTAATTTTTTCATTTTCAATAGTTAGGACTTGCCTTGGTATCGATATTTTAAAACTCAAATTCAAACTAGGAATTGGACAAGGGTCAAATCATACTTAGACTGTAATCAACAACCAACTCAGTTTATAAACGGATTTCCTAAAAAATGAAAATTTTAATTTTACACACACATACACACATCAACTCAAAACCATTAGAAAACAAATTTGAAAAGTATACTCATATATATACCATGAAAGGTTAAATATATAAAAATGGCACCTAGCGCAATACATAGATCGTGAGTATCAAAAAGGAATCAAGAATAAAAAAGAAACATTCCATAAGGTACTAGGTATTGATGATCAACATGATCAATCATCAAACTCATCACAATTGCTAGAAATGGGATCCTAA
Source organism: Pseudotsuga menziesii (assembly GCA_001517045.1). Taxonomy (NCBI): domain Eukaryota; kingdom Viridiplantae; phylum Streptophyta; class Pinopsida; order Pinales; family Pinaceae; genus Pseudotsuga; species Pseudotsuga menziesii. Next base: position 479,903 of record LPNX010219658.1, read on the forward strand.
CCTATATAAGCCCTAAAATGATCCAGGGACTATATTTATATTTGGAAATGGTCCATCGACTTCAATTGGTTAAAATTAGTTGGTTCAAAAGTTTGTTTTGTTACAGGTTCATATTTTGGGTTGGGGAATCATTAAATTGGATTTGAAATGAGTTATCAATATGGAAGGTATAAGCGAATATTTTCCATATTAACTAATATTGGATGAGGTATTGGGTTTTCCTACTACTTACTTTGACTATGTGTCCTTATCCATAGCCTTTGTTTTTTACTATGATTCCTTTTCTTATGGTGTATATGGATATGGATATTGACAATAAACTAATTCATCTACTTGATATGTTGTTACCATATATGATACTAATGTTATACTGAATTATACATCTATATCATTAACAACATCATCTAGATATACTACTACCACTGCTTCTAGCTATGTTGCTACTGGTGTTGATAGAACACCATTATAAGTATAAGTGTATTTTCACCTATCCCAAAAACTCAATAGATAACGACTTGAGTAAATCTTTGCTACAATATCATTTTATACTATGAAGATTTTATATATCCTCGACAATTAAATTATAAGAAAGTGACTTTTAGGTGCATATTGTGTTTAGAGACAAGCCATTTAAAGGAAGCATAACCAAAAAATATATTTTCCTAGGTAGAGATCCCCTCATCTATTGTAAGAGAAAACTTGAATATATTAAAGTGAACATAACCATGGTTACGTAGTCAGTGTTGAAACCATGCCCAAAGCTAGTTGATCTTTAACCGTTTTCTAATAACAAAACAAATTCTCCTGAAGACCCTAAGCTCCCAAATCCTAAAGTTGAAGAATACTTGTTTGAGGAAGAATAATCTTTAGTTAAACTCACATAAAGATACCAGATTGAAGCTATACCATCAAAGAATATCCATAAAATAAACACAATAAGCAACAAGGATAAATATTAAAGATCTACATGGCTATTGATTTTTATAATAATAGATGCATTTTGATATTTCTATTTAAAAATTGTGAACTCAATATATGTTAGGTAATGCATATCTGTAATCATATTACATATATTAATGATCATTTGATCACTAATGAATTTCCATAATACTTGATTTCACAGTGTCCTTAGTTTTTGTTGGTATAAAACTATGATACCAATCCATGTAGTTTTTTTGGGCCATCACAAAATGTTCTTGAATTTGAGTATATTTTTGGGTCCTCAACCTCCAACCCATTTTTTGGGCCCTAAACAATGTTTTCTTGGGGTGTTGTAACCCCTATAAATCTTATTGAAATTTGAGGGAGTTCCACTGGTCCTAACAAAATGGATTTTATATGAAAATATACGGCCATAGGAAGTTGACATTCCAAATTATCTTTTTTAGGACCTGCCTTCCTTTTTCCACCTCAAGTCCTAAAGTTTGGGCTTGCACTTTAGAGTTTATTATTGATATTGTAATAGGAAGAGTTTTCTTCCTATGGGTAGAGGGCTTATTTCCAATTAGGATAGTTGTGAAATATCTTCTCAAATATAAGCTAACACCACTCTAGTCTATATTTTGGTTTGGGACGAAGTGAGTGAATCATACGTATTATCAATATCAACATGCAATATCAATATCATATAAACCTTTTCAACATCAATATCTTCAGTCACAATACAATATGTGTGGGAAATTCCATGTTCATGAATATGACCAATAGCTTCATTAACATCATTCACTATTTCCAAAGTACATGTCACGTAACTATATTCATAATGGTGATTACTACCTATAGAAAGTAAATGTTAATGTTAATTTCAGTTTGATGTTACACAATAGCCAACATGCATCAAGTGTTAAAGATATCATCTTTAGACCCTAGTCCCTCTTAGGACTATAATTTACCCCTTAAATACTTATATTCCATATACCATACGTTCAATTAGCTTCCCATCCATCCATAGGTCATCCTATCTAAATTACCCTTAAGATTCATAAAAAAAATATAATAAACTTTCTAATTTTGTCCTTCCACTTGTTTTTTGGTTATACCTCTAATGTTCTAAGTTTTATGGTCAAATTTGAAGTCTTTCAATCATAAACACATTTTACAAGTGAGAAAATAAGACAACAAATCAAATACTTCCCTAATCATCGTTTTTTGTTGAGTTTGAGTGTACATCCATACTCTTGATTTACTCAAACATTTCTACTTTTTATCATCCTTAATCCTTGTTGGTTTACTGTGGAATGTTACAGTTTCCTTTCTACCTCAAGCAAATTCATTGTAAAAAACCATGCCACTAAGTAAATTGAATCGATCAATTCCAAAGGATTTTTGTATTGGAGAAACCCCATACAAACAGATCCATGGAAGGAGGTTTTTCTGCATATTTTGTCTTTTTCTAGTAGTTTGCCTAAGATACCAATGTGAAGTTCCTAGGCATGTGTTAGTAGGCTTAAAAAACCAATGATGTGAACATATTTAATTGCTTGAATAATTTCAAAGGGAACCTTGCAAGAAATCTCTTTGCGAACATAATTTTATGGCTAATGTTTTGTCTAAAGAAACAATACATTCCCCAGTGGGGTAGGTTAACATTGAAGCATGCTTGGGAGGCCATATCACTTCCACAATTTATGAACTTAGGTTCTAAAGATGAGGTCGTTGAAATGCAGTGTAGCTCTTTATAGTCAATTTTTGGGTAGCATTGTCTACTTTTTTAAAGGATTCTTTAAGGACCACATTGTGAGCTAGAACAGACTGAGATGTTTGAACCTAAACATGATTTGTCTCACTTGGTATGGATCTTCAAAGCTGAAGTTATATTCACTTTTCCAAACAATACTATTTCTATGACCTCATCTTTAGAACCTAAGTTCATGAATTGAAAATAACTAGTTTATCAATTTTTGACGACTGGATAGAGACCATAAATACAGCTTTTACCATCTAGAATTTTGCAATAATGGATGTGCAAGTAAAAACTATAAGACCCTTGGATGTCTTCTTTCAATTGAATCAAAGTTCACAACAATTGGAATTATATGAGTACAATTAATACCACAAAAGTTTGGAATATACTATATAGTTATGATAAGAAGCTTCTTTCTGGATTCTATTTAGATTGATTTAGAGACTGCTAACTATGATTTAAAATTTGTGGCTTCTCTCAATTGGAAGAGATAATTCACCCTATAAAAGTTTGGAAGATATGCTCGCCAGTTTGATGACATTCCAAATGCTTGTTCTTGCCTATTAAAGGATCTCCCTGCATCTCATATTTCATCAGTAAACAACAATGATAAAAGACATTTTTTCCCTTAAGAGAGTTAGTCTTCCCACTTTGGCTTTGATATTAAGAGGGCCTCTATATTCCCTAAAAATGTGAATCCTGGGTGAAATCTTGACAAATAAATCTTATTTAAAAGTTGTTTCTTCTCTAAATGGAATCAATAAATAGCCTCTTAAGAAGTGGGAAGATATCATTTCCATATTAAGGATATGCTTCTTAGTTTAATGACATCAAAAATGATTTTTCCTAAAAATAATACTGAAATAAAAAGGTACAATAGTACTAGTAAAAGTCTCGCCAATAAAAAAATATAATTTTCATCTATTTAAACTTTAACACTCACTAAGGGTTAGGTAGGGATGTTTTTCACCACAACCTCTCAGTGGATGCTTGAGTGGGTTCATAATCTATGTAAAGTGGAGTCATTGGGTTAATCAATTAATTATGGGATTTGATTTTTGTGGTGGAAATTATTGGCTAACAAATGCTAGGTTAGTTTATTAAGTGATTATGTGAAGTGGTAGGTTTTAGAGTTCTTATGGTTGAATGTATTGACCAAGTTATGGTGTCTAGATGTGTATTTGTGCATTGTGGTGTGTTTTAACTTGCTTGTAAATGGAAGGAATCTAAACAAAGGCTTGAAATTGTTAAAGATGGAAGCATAATCCAAAGTAAAATATTTATTTTATAAATAAGAAACAAACCTTCAGCCATATTTTTTCACTGAGATTGCACGGTAAAGTATGTGAAGAGAACATCCAAGAAGTTGTGCCTCTAACCAATTATTGTTTCGATAACTCTGCAAATTAGCCTAAACTATTTTAATACTGAAAATCAAGGTAACATGATCTGTATGTTTTGAATATTCTTGAAGGAAATAGACTAAAAGTAAACATTAAATGTAAAATGTTTTCTACTTAATGAGGAGATGGGAAAACCTTCCAATTTAATTTTGATCATCCCAAATGAATCACTTAAAAAAACACAAGTTGAAGAGCATACACAAATGGAAAAGGTGAAGTACTATTAAATTCTAAATCAGTGAACACCATCCAATAAATATATGTTAGTTGAGATACATAAAATGTAGCATGTGTTGTGGGTACAAAAGATTATTTGGAGGAAGGGACCAAACATCTCATGATAAATTTTAAGATTCACAAAGAAAACAAAGATATTTTAGGGTTATTATGACCGTTTCATTGTGTCTAAAACAACTAATTTAACCTATATTGGTTTTTGTTTCACTCAAAGTAGAGCCTATTTTCTCTAGCTCTTACTTTTGATTGGTCCGTGATGGGTATTCCAATTGTGGAGGATTCTTAATTGGATGTGGGACCTTGCTTGTTTCTTATGTGGAATTCCTTCCTTGGAGGGTTGAAGACCTTGAAAACGTACGTATATCCTTCATGATGGCCATTAGAAAGTATGGTTCTCCATATTTTACTTTAAACTCCATGAATGCAATCACAAAAGAAAACATTTCCATTCTCATTCTATGTTGATCTTTATCCAAAACCAAAACATTGAAACTTTTATCCCTTGGTGCAGGTAGAACCAAACAGACGTTGGGATTCCTATAGGTGTATTAGGTTATTGAAGAGGCACATGGTGAGGCAAGCTCTAATTCTATGGTTGCAAGAAACAAGAACAAAATGAACATATTTTGAATCATGTTGCCATGTAATTCAACATGTTACTACTACTATCCATCAAGTTACTCTAACAAGGATTGGTTGTAATGAAGTTTTTTCTCTTACCTTTACTCTATCTAGCATTGAGTGAGGGTCGATTCTTGAGATTCATTGGATTTTCTAGAATAATTTCAAGGATCCATGGCACACAAAAAGAAATTTTGTTCCAGTTTGAGATCAAAAGTCCCAAAATGTCATAAAACAAATGTGCAAAAAAATAAATAAGATAATATAATTTATCAATGTTCAACAAATAACAGCAAAGGTATGTCAATTGGACTAAAAGAGTATAAGCAATATAGGTATAGTGTGTGAGTGAGTGAGTGATCATCTTGACCAAATCACCTATGAGTGATAGGTATTTGTATTTTAAGTGAGTGATCATATTTGACCAAATCACCTATGAAATATTAACAATGTAGGTAGAGTACAAAACAAATAAAATACAAATATAATACATATTCAGGTGAAGTTTACCAGGAACTAGGAATTAAGTCTCATTCTAGTAAGCACACCCTAGATTCAATGCATTCAAAGAAGATTCCCTATAGGGTTCTATGGTATTTTCTCACACAAAGGTATAAGCCAACACCATAAGACCACATCATCCAATCATTTATGTTCCCAATAGTTTAAATAACAGGGATTTAGGTTGTTACTAGGTGACAACATGGAGTGTTATTTAGTACTTTTTCTTGCACTATTTATTAACTTAAATTTATTTTTGGCCATTTTTTCCAATTTTGAACATGTAAGACAATTAAAGGAAAAAACCCTTAATAATCAACATATGCATTTTCAAGCTTGGGGTAGAATTTCTAACTATGTATGATGATAGTGGAAAATGAATGCCTTAATGGCTTGTAATTCTCTAATATGAATTATGGATACCCAACAAGGTCATATCTAAACGTTTTTCCCATGGTGTAGGTAGAACCAAATAGGTATTTGTTAGATCTTTCTTCCTCGAGCGGGGGGAGTTCAGTAAGACTAGATTAAAGTGAAACATCCAATAGACCTATAAGGGTTATATCGACTAGATTTCAAAAGATCAGAAGAAAATTCCATAAACACATGGAATTGTTTATCGTTGAAGGGGGGTCATGTTCCTAGGATGATGAGACAATATGCGACTTCGAGGTTCCCTTGAGGTACAAACATCTAGTGAAACAATGGGTACCCAAGGATCTTACTCAAATAAACAATGAATTTTGTGTGAACGAGAGGATATATCGAATTGCACCATTGTCATTACATGGTTTGGGGTTGTTTTGCATGGATGGCATAAAGGTCGGTTACGACAGATGTACAAAATTGATGGAGTATGTTGCACCCTGTTACAACTACAAATATTGGTTGCACTTGGTCCAATATACACGAAGTATGCGCAAACATGCATTGTCAGCAAATTACTTACAGCTAAAAGATAAAGTTCAAAATAAAGGAGCAACGTTGTACATTGACGAAAATCCAAAAGCCACAGGGAATATTGTGGGGTTTATAAGTAGTACACAACCAGGGTCTACAGTTAAGAGACCCAACTACATATTTGAGGAGCATGAAGAAAACTGTGTATTTTTATGTTCCATTAAATCAATAGCTGCAGGGAAAGCGTTGCTTATTAATTACAATTTGAATCGAGAAGATACAAACACGATTACTATGGGAGTGGTACATCCAACAATATACCCAAACTTTTATTAATTAATTTAACCTCTTAAGGATTTTTCATTCGTCAATTTCTATAATTTTGTTTACATTTTATATATTCACTTTGCAGGGTAGTGATCGAGGCATCTCCCCAGCAGTTAGTCAGAGCAGTACAACTTCCTCGAGGCAACAAGTATATTACATCTTTGTAATAGTACAAATATAATTTGAAAAAGGAGTTTTATTTTTGTTATGTTTTTTCATGAGTATATTCGTTTGGTTTATATAATGTTATTTGTATATCTGTTGTAGATTATTGATCGAGGAAACCACTTGCCTATTGATAAGACTACAACAGCCTCGGGGAAACAAGTATACCTTATTGTAAATGTACAATTTAAACACGTCAAAATGTTTTCTTATTATGTTGTTACCGTGAGTATTTTGGTTTCGTTTGGATAATGTTTTCTATGTTTTTGAAGAAGGGTGTTGTAAGGGGTGCCTTCATAATAGTAGATGATACCAGGCCTCCCTCGAGGTAGAAGGTATACATCGATGCAATTGTACAAATTAAATATGAACAAAAAGTTTTTTTGTTGTGTTTTTTCATGAGTATATTCGATTCATTTAGATAATGTTATCTATATACTTGTTGTAGAGTGTTGATCGGGGAAACCACCCGACTATTGATCAAATGACTGTAGCCTCGGGAAAACAGGTATACCTGATTGTAAATGTACAATTTAAATATGTCAATTTTTTTCATATAATGTTGTTACCATGAGTATTTTGGTTTCTTTAGATAATGTTTTATATATTTTTTATGCAGGGTGTTGTAAGGGGAACCTCCCTATAAGTAGATTAGTGAGGTCCCCTATAACCATTTCTCTGATGAGTAGATGATCCTCGAGGCAGCAGATATGATTCATTGGAATTGTATAAATATAATATGGAGCATAATTTTTTTTTGTCTTTTTCGTGTGTATATTGGTTTCTTTCTGATAATATTTCTACTCCTTTTTGGTAGGGGGATGATTAGGGCAAGTCCCCAGCTATGGATCATATGGCACTAACATCGAGGCATTAGATAAACCTAATTGTAATTTTATGAATATATCATGATCGATATGTTTTGTTAATAAAAATTTTCCTCAGTCTATTACTTTCACATTAGTAATGTTTTATATATTTTTTTTGCAGACCACTGATTCAGCGTTTGAAACAACGTCATAGAAATCGATAGATTTAGATGTGGATGAGTTGATGCATGATGCTGGCATTGGTTCTTCTCTAGACCCTATAAAGAAGGCCTTGAAAAAAATTAATGAGGATATCCTTCATCTACTATTCATTGTGTTGCAGACATATGAGATTAAAGCCAAGGTTGATGTTTTGGTAACGAGAACCCATACCTTGCAAGTAAGTTGTGGAATCTTGAATCATAAAATAATTTCATTTAGTACTTTATAATGTTTACTTGTATATGATGATGAACTTATAAAATATGGTTTGTAATTACAGGATTTTCTACAACCACACACTAGTGGGCAATGCAATGTTGGCCCCAATGATGCTCATGGAAAGTCATCACATGAGAAAATGAATCCACATACATCTCGTGTGCCACTGTCATCTACTAAAAAATCAACAACACATTCCATGAAACCCCCAAGGTCAGTTGTGAGTGCACCAGCTAGTGACCGACGCACACCAGATCACACAGAAGAAGGGGTCGATGCAGAGAATGCTAGTATTGATATTTATGAAGAAACATTTCCTGGAGCTTCCCGTGTCACTAGCACGAGTACAATACATAAAAAATTCTTGGTGGATGAAGAGCTCGTTCCAATAAAGATAGAGAATATCCTAGGTAATTATTATGCATTGTTCAAGTTAGTGTTTATAATTTGATTGTAATATACCGATAAAACATTGTCTTTCAACAAATGATGACATGATCGTTTTGCAAGAAATGGTGTTTTTTATAAAAATATAAATGATTTGTCCTTGGAGATATTTGGACCCACCATCCATACAAAGTGGGATAGAAAAATTTAAAATTTAAAATATGAACTCACTAATCGGTTGGTTGTCATGTTCGACAACAAGACCTTTAATAGAGCTATGGTCCTAAAGAATGATGGACAACATATGAATATTGTTCGGGACCAATATAGGGTTCACCTAGAAAGGAACCCTAGGTATGAGCGCCCTCCGATGATTCCAGCTAGAGAGTGGAAAGCCCTAGTGGAATATGGAAAAGAGATGGCTCTAAGAAAACAAGGAAAGCTACAACCAAACATAGGGAGGTATGCAATAGTTTCCACAATGTAATTCTAAGCCTTCTTATTATTAATTGTATATCAAATTTGGAACATCTAACCTCTTTCAACATTTTCATAGGATGTCTGACATATCAAAGGACACAAAGGCAAGACAAGAAAATATTGGGTAGTAAAATCTTGGGCCTGGAGGTTATTCGAATTTGGCAGCACGAATTGTAGGTATTGAAAAACCAATAATGCATCCAAATAATAAATTGCAAATTATTTTCATTTCATTGCACCACAAAAGGTAAATTCATGACGTTATACAAATATGCAGGCCTCCCGATTCAAGAAATTTCCCACCGAGGAAGACTTGAATCTTGGCTTCGTGCATGGCTTTGGAGTTGTTGTTGAATGCTGAAAAATCTTGTCTGGGCAAACACGGTCTTTTGGTGATCCATCTTGTGCACAAGTATATAAAATCTATCTAGTTTAATGAAGATTTATTACTTGTGCAATATATTTGTTATAAAAAATTACCATAAAATATTAACTATGTTTTGAGAAGGAAAGTAACAATCCAATCAATGTCAAGGTCAATGGACAACAACCAATCGAATATCATGCTTCGAATCTTGGTAATGAATTTATTCATATGCTGCAGCAATTTTAAATATTGCATTGAAGATGGTGAACATTAATTTTACTTTTCCATGTTTAAAAATGAGAGCATGTAGAGGCTCATACTGTATAGGTTGAACCTAGAGTACATGAATATGAAGTACACCATGTGGCCACATCAGGTAAAAAAACACCTTTGTAATGTTTTTTTAATGAAATACTTGTCATTATAATAACAGAATGTATCAATGTAACATTTTCAAATTATTGTAGCAAATCCAGACCCCTTGCCACAAAATCCATGACAAGTTGTTGAACCACCAAGAACTAAACAACAATTTGCAGACGATGTGTTTCTTCTTGATTTTGTAAAGAGAAAAAAAATAGAATGAAGTGACTAAAGAAATACTATGAAATTATTTTCGATAATATAGTGTCATGCATATTTTCTTCCCTACTGAATGAATGAATGGTTTAATGAATGTTTATTTTTTATTGATTGAATGGTAAATGTTTCTTTATGATGAAATCTACATGTTTGCACATAAAAAAAAAATTTCAAGTACATGCATTGGGTATGGGGAATTGAGAGTGATGTGAGGGGGGGAGGGGCCATAAGAGCTTCCACCTTCATGTGGTTGGTCCCGTTCATTAGAGAATATTAAATTATTCTTGAAACAAAGAGGATCTCAATGAATGGCTATGGTGGTGCCTTTCTACAACCCACTCACATGTCATCTAAATTTTGACAATTTCCTGGGTACATTCCTAGATAATTCATTGAGTGAAAACCTTCATATACTTGTTGCAATAGGTACAATTCTAGAATGTAATATTTGAATTTCTTATTTATAATGTAACTAGGATGAACAAAATTTATTACATATGTTAGATTTATTAAAAATATACTAATAATATTTGTAATATGATGTAGTTGTGAGGGACCCTACATGGGGTAGTTCCATCCAAATAAAGAATCCAAACAGGATTCCAACTAGAAATATATAGGTTTAACAAAAGCGCAAGTAAGGGTAAGTTTAAGATGCCACCACTTCTTGTAAACGGGATGCTAGTTTTTGAGCTTGTCCAATTCTTGTTATTATCGTTATTTCCCATGATAACTCATATTTGGTGCAGGATATACAAAAATTATACTTCCTAAGTTATAAGCATAAGAAGCAACAATACAACTTGATAAAATGGTATGTTATTTAAATTAAGACATTGTCTTATGGATATGAGTATATTCATTTGAACATATGTAATATATATTTAACATGGTGTGTGGCATGTCCCATATATAGCTTCATCCTTGGGGGGCATCAAGCTTGACACAAATGGTCATAGAGACCTGTTTGAATGGGTGACTATACAACTTACAAAACTTTATGATCAACATGATGTTGTACAACTTTTGAAACCGACATCCCCTACTCTACAGGTATGACATATTGTACTAGTTGCCCATATTTTTCTGTAATATTGTCTTTGGAAAATTTCATTGAAAATGCTATGGATATTAGGACAATTCATACTAGTGATGGTATTATCTATGGTTGTTAACTTAGAACACATACTTTGAATAATAATAACTAGTGATTTGTGTTGAAGGTGTCCAAAATGATGAAAAGAAGAAAATTCCTTTCTTCTTCTATCTTTCGCTCATGTGGATCACATTCTTCTGCATATTTAAAGTCGTAGAAATGCTATTGAGGTATGGAAGAAGTTTAAAAAATTATACGAAACATTTAATGAACTTTGAAATTTATTTATGTAAACCTCATTACCAACTTATAGCATCTTGTCTATGGTACATTCATCCCGTACATGATTATGTTATACAAGCACAAGTCATCTCCTTATCTTTACTGAGTACTTGATGTGTTTGTGCTTGACCCTCCGTCACTTGTAGTTACAGTGCACAAGTATGGATTGTTGTATATTTTCGTATTCAATTGAGTTGTTTATACATTTTTAAAGCAAAATGTTGCTTTTATGTGTCCAAATTCAAATTCCATGCATTGAATCAAAATTATGATAAAAAAACATGTATAAACAAATAAGCCTTCTTGTGTTGTGGCTGGGAATTGGTTAATCATCCAATGAACCTTTAAATTCACTTATATTATTGAAACATCTCAATCCATTTGATTTGAATAGACCAACTCAAGTGTTTAAACTCTAGGTTGAATTGAGTTAGTCATACTCATTATGGATATTTGATAAGAAATGTGAATGTGAATGAATTGAGTTAGTCATTTTCCTCTACTCCGAGACTAAAATATTGAAATTGAAATTGAATGTAAGGAGGAAATTGTCAAACTGAAGAGACATGTTCATATTTATTTGTAAGAAGATAATTTTACATTTAATCCTTGAAATGGGCCGTGAATTTAAAAATCATTTGGGTTGAAATGAAGATTGTATATTGTGTTTTAAAGATAGTCATGTCTCTATGTGAATGATTATTGGTTGATCCAGGGTGTATTAGAATTAACACAAGGAGATTTTTCTCATATAAGCCCTGGAATTTTGCTCATACTAGCATGTAGAGAGTTTCTAAAATTCGGGTTTCTCTAAATGACATTGTTTTAACCCTTGAATATCTGACTTTTAACGCCTTATTAATTTTCTTCTTTCTAAAGATCTCCTTGAAAAACAGGATGCAACCCCTCTAATATTTCATGAAAGAACTATGGGATTTCTAGAAAATGAAAAAATGAAGTGAAGATTAATAATGGGAGGAGGTACCTCCAACTTTCCCCTTTTCAACATTACCATATTGAATTTGTTGATTATGAATAAGAGGAGTGGATATGTCCATAAAATCCTCACTCTGCGCTGTGTGTGAATGCCATTTGATGAATGTTGTAGCCATAAAATTCCTAAATAAGTGGGCGTCTTTCTCTCTTTTATATGTGTATGTGTTAAAGAATCAACTAACACTCAAACTCTCCTACCTTTCGTACTGAAATTTTCTTGAGGATTGTCTCTAAAAAAGGTTGTCTAGTTGAATTGCACATTGTTGGGATTCAAATGTTGGAAATTTTTTTGTTTCCTTCATGTTCTAGGGATATCTCTTTCCCTAGTGTGGTGGCCTTGCGAGCTAGGACTTATCCATTCGGTGTTCAATTCTCAGTAGTGATGAAGGTAGTAACAACAAGCTACTACATCATCCTTAGTGGTGACTAGGGTTGTTACAACAGCTCTCTCTGGTGGATGACTTCACTGGAAGTTCATGTTGGTGGTATAGGGAATCAACAACTAAACTGACATCCCACAGTGGTGCCTAAAAGCTACAGCAATTGCCTATAAGATGTTCATGGCTAGAAACAGTTGGTTTCCGTAGAGTTGGTGGTGACTCTGGATAGCAGAAACAGACTTCTACCTATCACGTTGGTGGTCATAGAACTAGTATTTTTTTTAAATATAGATCATTGTCGAATATCCAATGGATCATCGCACTATATTTGATGAGTATTCCATACCACCGACAGAAACTCTTGTTGGTTTTTCTCTTTTATGTCATTGGATCTTTGACATCCTTCGCCACTTTTCCGACATTCATGCCATACCTCTGACGAAAAATGGTGTCGGTTATATGACCGTCTGTAAAGTATTTTACGCCAGTTTTTTGATGAGTTTGTCATCAGATATCATTCCTTCTTGATAGGATTGGGGATCAAATATCTGACAAGTCTGTCATAGAATATCTGACATGTATATGTCACATATTTGACTTTATATTAATATATTTGTGGTCAGATATCCTACCATTTCACGTTGGATATATGATGAGCCCATATTTTTGTCGAAGATCCGATGAAAATCAACCAATGTTTATAAAACTGAGGCTTGTTGGATTATCGATAGAGTGATGTAGAAAATCAGACGTATATGCCATCATATTTTGGGTTCAAGTTCTCTTGTGCTTCTGTTTCCTTTCCAATTTAATTCCCTCATTCTATAAAGAAGTGATCAGGTGTGTGACCCTGAATAATATTCTAATAAATATTATGTAATAACCGAAAAGGACCATAAAATAACTCATGTTTGTCACATTCCTCAGAGTCGACCAATTCATAATCACTTCAATATTTTTGGATCCATTGATATACCTTCTTCTAATATGATGCGACCCAAATAATGAATCTTCTTCTTGTAGAATTCACATTTGTTGATATTTTCATGCAGTTGATGGTTCTTGATCAGATGCAAAACTATTCTCATATTCTCCTCATGCTCTTTCTTGTTCTTAGAGTAAATGATAATTTCATCTAGGAACACCAACACAAATTTATCCAGATACTAACTGAACACATTGTTCATTAGGCACATGAATGTAGTTCTCACATTAGTGAGACTGAAAGGTACCATTGTATATTCATAATTTTGGTTGTATCACATTCTGAAATTTTTTTATGGATATCTTCTTCTTTAATTCTGACCTAATGGTAGTCGAACCTCAAGTTAATCTTCGAAAATAATATTTCCCCTCTCATTTGATCAAAGAGATAATCAATTTGAGGAAATGGATACTTGTTCTTCAGTATGGATTTGTTCAGTTGTCTATACTCAATACATAGCCTAAGAATTCCATATTTCTTCTTCACAGATGTGGGAGGTACTCCCCATGGAGGAACACTCGACCTAATGTATTTATTTTCCAATGGTTCCTGCAACTGCATTTTCAACTCCAGTAGTTCCATGGCACTTAGCCTGTAGGTTCCTTAGACGCTATTGCAATTCCTGGAATGATATTAAATGTGAAATTAATGTCCCTGTTTGCAAGGAGTCCTAGGACCTCATCAAGGAATTCATCCCTGAATTCTTGTAGGATTCTATAATCCTCTAATCTCACAACTCCTTTTTTTCTATTCCCTGTACGTGGGTTTCATACAGTTGGCAACCTTTTCCAGAGAACTTCCTTATCTGCATGGATGAAATATGTCTAACGAAAAATTCCTTTTGAATGCCTCTTATTATTCTAGGGTTTCCTTATTCATTAACGCACTCAAAGATATTGATGTAGCATCCAATATTTTCTCTATGTTCTTCCACTCAATCCATCCCAATGAGAACATCATAGAACCTAATGTCATCATGTTCAAATATTTCCTTGTAAACATCTCATTCATTTCCAGTGGGAAACTCTTCACTAGTTCACTAACTTTCCTCTTGGTTCTATTTCCTAGCTGAACCAACCATGATCTAACATGCTTTGTTTTACTAAAAGCACAAAGTTCAGCCATTATAGGGGTGATGTAACTATGAGTATATCCAAGGTAAATCAAAATATAAATATGTTGATTTGAACGCATACCTTCAATTGTAACCGCAATTGATTAATGTTTTGCTTGACGGTTCTCTAGCATTGCATAAACTTTGGGAACGTTATTTTTTTCCTGGGCCATGGTTTTATCCTCTTGGATGCAGTAAAATTTCTTCCCACTCCTAATCCTATGTAGGAATTCTCCAATCCTATGGTCTTATTGACATCCCCAACATTTAAGAGGTTCTCACTACTCTCGTCGATTTTATACCAACATCCTAGCTAGTTTAGCCATACCATGTGGTGACTACCTCTAATGATTTCTGAAATAAGGAGGGTTGAACCCCCTTTTCCTTTAGTCAAACCTATCCTTGTTATTTTCCTTCCATGCCTTCTAGAATTCTAGCCTACTTTTATTTTTCTCATAATAGTGCTTTCCCTTCCTTAGGCTTCATCTAGAGTGTGAGGTTCATTAAACTCGATCCTTCCTTGTAGGAATTGGGTAACCCACTCACAGAGCGTTGAATATTAACTTTATCATATCTGATATATCTAACATATCTCAATAGCTCTAAGAACTTATTGGTATATTCTTCCATGGTCATATGTCTCGAATCCAACTCATGCAATTCCTTGATTTTTCCATCATAATACCTATTATAGAGGTACTTTTGTTGGAAGTACTACTTGAATTGCTTCCACACAATATTCCTTTCACTGACATTATTCACCTACCTAAGGTGATACCACTATATGGAATCACTTCCATTCATATTAAATATGATTACCCTTTCCTTGAAGCTTCCTAAGTAATCTTGGATCTAAAATACTTCCTCATCCCAAGAAGCCAAGCCTTGGCTTCTTGACCATACTTTGATTCACCATCAAAGGTAGGAGGCTTAACCTTCCCAAAATATCCACTATATTTTTTCTTGCATAGCCTCTTCCTCTTTTTCCCATGAGAAGAGGACATTTAACCTTTAGTGGAGTCTCTAGTTTTAGGGGATTCACTAGAAGAGAGTTTTGGTGTATGTATCTTTCCTCTAGATTCCCTTCTTGAGTTATGGGACCTCTTTCCCTTTGACTCGTTTCATGAGTTTTGTCCTAAGGGAAAATTTCTCTAGATATCAGTTAGGATTTGGAGAATAGTTTCATTCAACTAATTATGATCTTCATGGGCCCTAATTAGCTTCTCGTTGTCTGCTTTGTAACCCCATAGCTCCACTCTTAGGCTCCTCATGGTTTTTTCAATATTTGGGGTAGTTACCCGATTTCTCCTACCAATGGAATTTGTCTCTACATTCTCAACATGAATACCCCCCCCCCCCCCCCCCCCCCCCCCCNAATCCCGACCTGCAAAATATTGAACATTATCCCTGATAGGATATTGAATCCATGAAAGTGTTCATGTAAACGTGTCTATTAGATTCATTATATTATGAGAAAAACATAAAATAATTTCATGCACTCTTCGAACTTATCCATATTGATAATTTTTGGTTCCTTGTATGATTTAAGAAACATTAAATCAACCCCTTCAGAATTTAACTATGACCATTTGATTCTCTTTGGGATAAGATTTCCTTCGATGTTAAGCATGAACCATTCTTCCTACGAAGTAAAAAGTTGTGTCCCTTCAAAATTGTTAAATTCACCTAATTCTATGTTTTTTCGCACCAAAACGTTGAGGCGAGGACCTCTATTAATTTCCCAGTGAATCCATTGAGGTAATTCCGAATACAAAATTCATGATAGTCCATTGGACTTGGTCCCACTGAAAATTTCCCTGATGCCATCACGACAACCTTGAAATGAGATGTTGATATGGAACCCCTCGTTACACCATTAGGATAGGATCATCAGGACTTTCCCCAATTCCCCCATTGAAAACCCTATAGATGTGCATTGATGACTACATCAGACCATCTCACTGGGGCACTTGCATGTTCATCTGACGTGGTCTATCCACATCATGTCTTTGTGACTGGTCCACGAGAGATCCTTCTACAATTGAGAAAAAAAGTGTTAGAGGTATTCTATCACCATAAGTAGTAACGAATCAGTGAAAGGTTGTTTCTAAAAATTTCTAGTTGGATCCATTGCTTGTTTAAAATGACATGTAGCTAGGTGGTTTTCTCCCAATGGATCACCTTCCTCCCATTACTTCTCGTGTAAGTAGTGGATGCATTGTGGAATAAAACCATTTATCTCCATACATATGACTACTCACGATTCAAAAATTTATTCAAATATGATTTTCTATCAGGCCTCATTCCTCAACCCTTCTTCCTAATCCACCCTAAAGAAGCTCCGATGCAGAAATTTGATGTGTTGATGTGTGTCCTCTATCATGGTTTCATGTTGGACTTCTCTTCATGATATATTAAGACAACTCCGACCAAGAACTTCGATTTTCTGACATATGTCCCATCGAGACTTACCATTGGAACTTCTAGTTATGACACCCTAAAATAACTCTAACACAAAGCTTTGATATGCCAACATGTGTCCTCAATAAGGGTTTCTTGTCAGACTTTTCCTTCATGACACCTTAAAACAATTCTAATGCAAAATGTTCGACAAGCCGACACATGTCCTGATCATGGTTTTCTGTCAAACTTTCCTTTGTTGTTATCTGAATACAACTCCGATACAAAACTCCAAAATCTTGACATTATATGTCCTCTTCCGGAATTTTCCATCGGACCTTTTGTCCATGGCACCATAAAATCATTTTGACTTAAACCTCTAAAATTTCGACACATGTCCCACTAAGACTTATTTTCTCGACACATAACGGAAACCCTGCCATGCGAATACCAATACGTATTCAAATCAAAACTCTATGGGTTCCTCTCAAGTGCCACTAATCTCAACTATGATATCAAACCATGACAACCATTAGCATTCTGTCATTTGTCACCATGATAGGGTTATACTATTGAGGTTTCTCTTAGAGTATTACCAATATCAATCCCGATATCAAACATTGACACCCATTGGCTTTCTACAAATGTCGTCCTCTGATTCACTATCGAGCTTTCTCCGTTAGGGTTTGAGCTCATCGACACTTCTTCATTTCTTCATTTATGCTCAACAAGTCTTCTGTTTTTTTCCTATGGATGTGGGTTTCTGGCCCATACATCTGTTGTGTTGCAACCTAGAGCTATGATACCACTATGCAATGTCCACATCCATCAATTGAACGACATAGAGAGGGATATGAATGATTATGGGTTCTTAATCAATTCTAAAGGCCATATATGAATTTAAATTGTGAATAATAGTTTGAGAAGCATAATAATAAACACAATGGAATTTAACTCGGTCCATTCACATAACACATGCATTGACCCGCATAGTATAACACATGCATAATCATAACTAATTGTTCATGAAGCAACAACATTCCATATTCAAACACAAAGAAATACTTATCTGGAACAAGGATTTAAGAAACTGGCTATGTAAGTGCAATTTTCGACCCAACTATAGGCACTCTATCCAACATATACTATTTATGTTGATATTCCACCCCCAATCCAAGCTATGAGTCCACTAAGGTGAAGGGAACACCTACAATATTCTATATCTTGGCCAACACCACATTCTGCTCTCATTGCTCATCTAGACACTTATATAGATCTCTACACTAGTCTTACTAAGCATGCATACCCTTGACTCCAGAATACTTGGACCACACAACACCTTCCAAGCTTAGGAATCCCCTTCACCATTTTGAGTCCCTTAGGTGATTTATCTTGCCAAGTGCTTCCAACGTGTGCACAGAAAGCGTTTGACTGAGATATTATTGTTGGAGATCTAACTGTAGATTTCAATCATGACTCCTCAATTATGTATGAGTAGAATAACTCAATGGGTCAGTCTCAGGCCTTAGGGATCACTTACAACCAACTCTCTCTCTCTCTCTCTCTCTCTCTCTCTCTCTCTCTATCTATCTCTCTCTCTCTCTCATTGCCAACAAATCAGGCTTACAGGTTACTCAACAATTTGGTGTCAGGATAAGTATGTAACAATGCAAGAGGCTACAAATGTCCAATGTGCAAGGGTAAGTTAACAAGTGTCTACATAGGGTAAAACGACCTGTGCATGATGGTAAATTAGGTTAAGGTCTCCACATAAATGAATTAGATGGGTTCGTGTGTGGATGAGTCTTAACGATGGTATCGGGGTAGATATCAATGTCTATGAGGGTGGGTGCATCGGTATCAGGAGAGTTCATATGAGAGTGAAAGTATGAGAGTCTCAACCTCAGCATAAGTCTAAGGGGAGCTTAAGTGTGCGTGTATGGATGTGTGGATCGAAATCTGGTTCATGAGTGTGCAAGTGTGAAAGGAATCTCGACGGTCTAACTCCAGTGTATAGAGGGCAAAGAAACAATATCCCTTGGCATAAATTCTGATCATGGGAATAAAAGGACTCCTACAACTTCCACATAAGCACTTGCATCCCCATCCTTCCTTAAGTACACTAAGGGACTTCTCCCACCTACCTCACACAGGAAATAAATGATTTGGTGAAAACAAAAAAAGATAGTAATCAACTCATTCAAGGCTCATGGTAGAAATTAGATTGGCTCTATGGTTGACACTTGGAACTCAAGGATTCAATCCCCCACAGGCCCCCTTTCCTCTTCTCCTCTAGTGGAAACCCCTTTGTTGCACCTTACACAACCATCTTGGTTCATTTATATTATTTATAATTATAAGCATAATATTTACATAACATTCTGATTAGCTTGATAGCCACTCACACAGATCAATTAAGAAAGCATTTACATAATGGGTTCAATATATATTCCAAGGGTCAATCTTGGGGTATTACAACAATATGGAGGAATGGGTTGCGTGGGAGCAATATCACCTCCACCTAAACACAATTTAGTGTGAATTTGGTCATATGATTGAAAATCCAGGGATGTCGCAAACTTCGTACACCAAGCTTATGAAGACAATGATACTCTATTGGAATATGAAAACCCTCCTAGGTAAAGCCAATATGTACAATAATCAAGGGAAGGAAATCCTCCTTCAAATCAATGAAATGCAACGGTAGATCCGGGGGATAGAGGCCACCTTAAATATTCTTGCCAAAGCTCATATCAAATTCAGTGCCAAGATCATTGTCATGGCCAAAGTGACCACGAGAATGGTGTTCAAGGACCATGTCTCTCCATGCCATCCCAACTCGACAACAATGATGCCAAAGGTGCCCTCCATTGTTATTGTTTCTAATTATGCTTGATTTTAGTACTAGTTAGTCTCTTTTGTTTTTTGATAATAGTAGTATATGTTGCTATGAAAGACTCTATGTTGATCTAGACAGTCTAGGTAGTTAGTCTAATATACTCTATAGCTATTAGTTTTTCAACATTAAGCTAGCATTATTAGGATCTTTAACTAAGAGAATAACAAGCACAACAATCAAACATAAGAGACAATGAACACAGTGTTTTTCCTCGGGGAAACCATAAAGGAGAAAACCCCGCAACTTCCCTAGAGATAGAATCAGCACAAAAGGTAAAACCCCAAAATAGTAAGATGCACTCCTGACAGCAGTAATCTTCTTCTTGTCTAGCCCTAGTGTCTTCTCCTTCCTCAACTATGTGCTAAACTTGAGTGTGTATGAGTTGTGTATCAAATAGAGACTCCAAATCTCTATTTATACTAATCCTGGCATGACTAAAACCCTACTAGGGCCGACCTCTACTAGGAGAGTCTAATAACCCTAGTGCCCCGGAACTGCGGGGACTTTTACCCTTAGACAATCGGAGGGTTACCCACTATGACTTGACATGACTTGTTTACATTATAGATTCTCCCGATCGGAACATCGGGGCATGAAAACATGACTCAATTACATAATAGATACATCCTGGAATAAACATCGGGTTACAAGACATAAGATACATACATGAATACATTTCGAAGTTACAAATACATCAACACTCCCTCTTAACTAGGAAGGTATTCTTTTGACACAATTTTCAGCACTGATCTTTTTCTCTAAATCAACTGGATCATCTTGTCATCTTCATCTTCAAGTCTTCTTCATCTTCATGCCATCTTCTTTTTTGGATCTGGATCATCACTCGATCTGGATCATCATTACTGGATCATACTCGATCATCATCACTGGATCTGGATCATCACTCAATCTGGATCATCATCACTGGACTAGATCTGGATCATCATCATTGGATCATACTCGATCATCATCACTAGATCTGGATCATCATCACTGGATATGGATCATCATCACTGGACTGGATCTGGATCATCACTCAATCTGGATCATCACTGCTGGATCTGGATCATCACTCGATCTAGATCATCACTGCTAGATTTGGATCATCACTCGATCTGGATCTCTCAGAGTCATCATAACTGGATCTGGATCATAGCTCAATCTGGATCACATCTGGTCATCATCATGTGTGCTATCTCATGATTCTTCTCGTCACAGGAAGTTCTACAGACCCATCCTTCTTTCATGCTGGTTGTAGGCCTACCTCCTCGTAGGTCTTTGGTATCCCTTATATCTGACCTACTCATCAGAATGGCCAGCACTCACATCTAACCTGGTAGGAACCAAATCCTACACCCTCATCAGAAAGGTGGTAGCCCTTATATCTAATCATATAGGACCTAATCCTATAGTCACATCAGAATGGCCAGCACTCACATCTGACCTACTCGTCAAAAAGGTGGTAGCCCTTATATCTGTGTAGGAGCTCATCCTACACCAGAATGGCCAACACTCACATCTGACCTGCTCATCAGAAAGGCACAACACTCACATCTGACCTGGTAGGAACCAAATCCTACACCCTCATCAGAAAGGCATGCACTCACATCTGACCTGGTAGGAACCAAATATTACACCCTTGTCAAAATGGTCCCCAGTCCCAGACTGAGCTACCTGGTAACGGACCAGGTGCCTCCACTCTCATGGAGAGTGGCAGTAGCCCTTACATTTTTCCTACTCGACAGAATGGCCAGCACTCACATCTGACATGGGAGGAACCTAATCCTTTAGCCATGATAGAATGGCTTTTCCCTTACATCTGACCTGCTCGTCAGAATGGCAGTAGCCCTTAGATCTGACCTACTCATTAGAATGGCCAGAACTCACATCTAACATGGAAGAAACCAAATCCTCTCACCATGATAGAATGGCACAGCCCTTACATCTGACCATGGAAGGAACCAATCCTCTCACCATGTTAGAATGGCTATGGGACTCATCACTTTCCCTTGGAGGAAACCTCGATTTGGAGAACACCAAGCTTCTCCCTGAAGTACTCAAACTTCACCCTGGACAATGGCTTTGTCAACAAATCAGCTATCTATTCTTCCGTCGCAACATACTGGAGCTTCACTGCTCCCCTCTGCACCATATCCCTGATATAGTGATACTTGATCTCAATATGCTTCGACTTGTCATGGAACACTGGATTCTCTGACAACTTCATGCAACTCTGGTTGTCACAATGTATACAAGTAGCATCTAACTGGAGATCAAATAAATCAGACAATAGCTTCCTCAGCCATATTGCCTCACAACTAGCTGAACAAGCTGCAACATACTCTACTTCAGCTGTACTCAGTGCCACACAGGATTGCTTCCTGCTAAACCAAGAGATCACACCTGATCCCATACTTAAGCAACACCATGAAGTGCTCTTCCTATCGATGGCACTTCCTGCCCAATCTGAGTCAACATAACCCTCCAGATTAATATTCTATTTGCATCGTACTTGAGCCCATAATCAACTGTACCCCTCAGGAACCTTAGAACATGCTTTGCAGCAATCAAGTGAACATTTCTCGGATCTGTCAAGAACTGGCTCAAGGTGTTCACAACAAAGCAAATGTCTGGTCTCATGTTCGCTAGGTACATCAAGGACCCAATCATCTGATGATACATCGTAGCATCAACCGACTCTGATGAAGCATCACTCAATAGCTTCAGGTTCAATGCCATAGGTGTGGCCATAGCCTTGCGGTCCATCATCCCAAACCTCTTCAAGATCTCTACTCCATACTTCCCTTGTCCAAGGAATATTCCATCCGCACTCTGTCACACCTCCATACCTAGAAAATAATGCATCATACCCAAGTCCTTCATTTCGAACTCGGCAGCAAGCTTTCTTTTCGTATCAGCAATCAACCCATCCATACCTATCACAAATAGATCATCTACATATAGTAGAAGCATCACTAGGTTGCCATCTTCAACCTTGTAGTAAAGGTTGGAATCTGCTTTACTTTTGGTAAAGCCCAAATAGGATAGAAAGCTATCAATTCTGCCATACCATGTCCTGGGTGCCTGTTTCAAACCATACATGGCTTTCTTCAATCTGCACACATGAGACTCCCTGTCATGTGTCTCTAAACCGAGTGGTTGTTCTACATACACTTCCTCTTCCACTACACCATTCAAGAAAGCAGTCTTGACATCCATCTGGTGTATCTTCCATTTCATCACTATAGCTAGAGGAAGTACTGATATGATGGAAGTGTATCTAGCTATAGGTGCAAAGGTTTCTTCATAATCTATTCCTTCTTTCTGAGAGAAACCCCGAGCCACAAATCTTGCCTTATATTTTTCAATGCTACCGTCTACAGCATGCTTGATCTTGTAGATCCATTTGGAAGTTACAATTGACTTCCCTTTTGGTCTTGGGACAACATCCCAAACATCATTCTTCATGATCAACTGATACTCTTCAATCATAGCATCCTTCCATTCTTTCCGTTTTGCCGCTTCTTCATAACTGGAAGGTTCTTTATCAATGAAATCACATAGTAAAGCTACATACCCGGAACAGGATCTAGTCCTCTTTCTTTCTCTGTGATTCTCTTCTGGAGCCCCATATCTTTTCGCACCTTGGATAAGTTCTCATACCCAAGTAGGTTTCCTCTTATGAGGATTCTTCTCCAGAGGTGGATCTACAGGTCTTTGTGGTTCTTCAAATTCTTGATCTTATTCTTGATCTTCTTCATTCATGGTTGTATCATGAATTCTTCAAGTTCTTCAGGGTGCTTCTGCTTCTGCTTCTTCAGGTTCTTTAGCAGGTCTGTTTCTGGATTTGTTGTAAGCTGTGTCTTCATCAAATGTCACATCCCTGCTGATGTCAATCTTCTTGTACCCTGGAAAATATATTCTGTAAGCCTTTGAGCTTTTAGAGTATCCCACAAATATACCCTTCTTTCCTAAAGGATCTAATTTTGTTCTCTTCTCTCTTGGGATGTGTATGTACATAGGACAGCCGAATATTTTGAGATGGCTGACTTTTGGTTTCTCACCAGAGAAGACTTCTTCAGGAGTCTTGTTCTCGAGTACTCTATGTGGAGTACGGTTCTGTACATACACCGCTGTTCTGGCAGCTTCCGCTCAAAGATGCATAGGAAGGTCTTGATCATGAAGCATTGCTCTTGCAGCTTCCATGATAGTTCTGTTCTTTCGTTCCGCAATCCCATTCTGTTGTGGATTATAAGGATTGGACAACTCCCTCTTGATCCTTGATTCTTTGCATAGCTCTTTGAACTCATTTGAAGTGAATTCTTCGCCATTATCTGATCGAATGGTCTTGATCTTCTTTTCAGTATGGTTCTCGATCAAGACTTTGAATTTTTTGAACTTGCTGAATACTTCGTCTTTGTTCTTCATGAAGTAAACCCATGTCTTCCTAGAAAAGTCATCAATAAAAGAAACATAATATGCATACTCGCTTAGTTAGTTTGATGACATAGGACCGCATACATTGGAGTGGATGATTTCCAATATTCCTTTTGCTTTGCTTTCACTACTTGGAAATGTCTTCTTTGTATTCTTCCCTTTTGTACATCCTTTGCAGACCCCATCATGTTTTTCTTAGATTTCTGGAAGACCTTCGACAGTTTTGCTTGCAATAGGTAGTGCTCTGTAATGCACATGTGCAAGCCTTCTATGCCAAAGTTCACTTGGTTCTACTATGTCATGGACCAAGCCTTGTTCTAGATGGTCCTTCAATTTGTACAATCCTCCTTCTTGTTCCCCAATCACTACCGCATCATCGATAGTCTTTCCTTTTGGCCACATGATGACTTGACCATATATGAATGCAACCCGCATTCCTTTTGCATCTAATGCTAATATGGAAAGGAGGTTCTTCTTAAGTCCTGGCACAAACAATACTTCCTTCATTGTTAGAGACTTTCCAGAGTCTAGTTTATAGGAAGATTCCCCACTACCTTTTATCGGATATTGGTATTCATCTTCTAGCTTCACCTTGTGAAGTGATTCATGTTCTGATAGTCTCACAAAGGATTCCTTGAATCCAGTCATGTGTTTGGAAGCCCCACTATCTATAAGCCAATCATCACTTCCATGAGTAATGTTACCTGTGAGAGCGGAGATCAAAACATATTCATCCTCACTTGAAGAATCTTCACTTTCATATCTGGATCTTTTCTTGGATGGTTCATCATCCTCTGTAGCATGAGCATGATGTCTTCTTTTGTTGCTTCTCTTTGTTGGCTTTGGTTTCTTAGGACAATTCCTTGCATAATGTCCTGCTTCATCACATGTATAACTTATGATCCTAGATAAATCTTTCTAGTGTTATCTTTGTGAAAGTGCCTACCTCTGAAGTGTTGAGATCTTCTTTTGGTTGACTTGGAGTGTGACTTGGAGTGTACCGTGAGAGCTTGATCTTCACTTCCCATATTTTCTTCTCGAGTTGCTATCTGAGCTTCTTCTTAAGAGAACTCTTCCCATAGTCTACTGAACTTGACTAACTTCTTTCTAGCACAAATTCCTTGGATGAAAGAATCCCATGACCTAGGAAGGCCATTCAAGGTAGTCATCACAATCTCTGCATTTTCCACTTCTTCATCAACTGCTTCTAGTTGTTCCTTGATCTGAGAAACTCTTGTGAAGTAAGACTATATTGTTTCTGTATTCTAAATCTTCACATTCTTCAGTTGGTTTCTCAGGGTCATCTTTCGATTTATGTTCTTCCCTTCAAACAATTTGGTTAGGGCATCAAACATAGCTTTAGGTGTCTTGAGAGAGGACACCTATGCGATAAGGTGATCCTTGATAGAATCAGCAATGATCCTTTTTGCCATAACCAACTTCTTCTTATGTAAGGCCTTAGCCTCATCTCCCTCTGGAACTGGAACCTCCTCATGGATGTAGGAGTCTAACTCATTCTCTTCCAGGACCAGGGAGATCCTATACTTCCAAGCTCGTAAGTTATCAGCTCCCTCAAGCTTTTCATCAAGCTTGGTATGATGAGACATCTTAACTAAGAACCCCAAATGGAAATACAAAAGATTTTAGATCTTACCAAGTCCAGATGTCGGATCTGAAACTTGAGCTAAAATCCTGCAGAGCTAGTTCAGGAGCAAATTAGGGTTTTTCTTTTTCGGAGTTCTGTCCACCCAAATGTCTTGAAATTTGTCCCTAACTTCGATTTTGGGGAGGAGATCAATCCAGGCTTGGGCTCACTAAAAAAATTCTCTTTTGTGAAAAGCCCTAATTTTCGACAGTAGTGACAGGTCCAAAACTGAAAAACCTCAGAATTGGATTCTGCTTCGACAGAAAGATGCGCCCTAAGGAGGAGAGTTATTCCACCTTAATTTTGCTGAAAATATGTGGAGAGAGATCCACAAACTAGGAATCCGTAGTTCCCGTAGCTGCACAGTGTCTTCTTCTCAGGTTAGCTCTGATACCATGTTAGTTTTTCAATATTAAGCTAGCATTATTAGGATCTTTAACTGAGAGAATAACAAGCACAACAATCAAACACAAGAGACAATGAACATAGTGTTTTTCCTCGGGATAACCATAAAGGAGAAAACCTAGCAACTTCCTCAAAGATAGAATCAACACAAAAGGTAAAACCCCAAAACAGTAAGATGAACTCCCGACAACAGTAATCTTCTTCTTGTCTAGCCCCAATGTCTTCTCCTTCCTCAACTATGCGCTACACTTGAGTGTGTATGAGTTGTGTATCAAATAGAGACTCCAACTCTCTATTTATACTAATCCTGGCATGACTAAAACCCTACTAGGGCTGACCTCTACTAAGAGAGTCTAATAACCCTAGTGCCCCGGAACTGCGGGGACTTTAACCCTTAGACAATCAGAGGGTTACCCACTATGACTTGACATGACTTGTTTACATTATAGATTCTCCCGATCAAAACATCGGGGCATGACAACATGACTCAATTACATAATAGATACATCCCGAAATAAACATCGGGTTACAAGACATAAGATACATAGATGAATACATTCCGAAGTTACAAATACATCAACAATAGCATAGTAAGGGAGGAGAGTCACTCTTTTACGCAGCAATACATTTATTTATATCATTTCAGTAAGTTTGTTAATCTCTTTGATTTTGGGTCCCTCACAACAGTTGTTGATAAACAATGGTTTTGTGGTTGGTTTGATTCACGTAGTGAAAGACTAGTCACATAAGGCTATATACTTATTGTTTTTTCTGTCAATATAATTTTGAATCTAGTTTACAAAATAAATGTAAAAGAAATTTAAATCATTCATAAAATAGAAATTCACATAAAATTACTTTGAAATTATTTTTTCTATTTGGGCATTACATTATATAATCTCTTCATTTACACATCACTCACACTTTGCTACTTTATGCACCTAGTAATTAATTATTGGATAAATTTATATATATCTTCTCTTGTATTTAATATATATTAAATAAGAGGCCACCTTATGAAAAGACAACCATAAAACAAGGAGAGCGTTAAACACTTACAATTTTATATCTATACATATAATTTTATGAGTTAGAAAACTATCTCCATGTCTTTTTTCTTTTATAAATATATGTTATAAGAGTTTATTCATAACTTAAAATTATAAAGAAAAAATGATAATTACATGTAACAAAAACATTTAAAATAGGTAAAAACATTCTTCTTCACAATTACATGTAAAAAAAACATTTAAACTAAGTAAAAACCTTCAAATTAAATCTAAAATTTCAGCACTAGTTTATACATATATTTCAGCACTAGTTTATACCAACTTCGACAAGTACCCATGGAGATCTTAAGTTATCTGGATAGATAAATCCAATGTCAATCAGTTATAGTTTTAGAGTCAATGAACGGACCCTCTAAGGTAATGACCTAAAAGGGTGTCATCCCTTGCATTCCAATATTAATATTAACAAGGAAAATAGCTGCAAAGCAGCTAGTCGCTGCCTTAAACTTATGTTTATAATTGAGATATGATATATGCTTATTGAAAAGAAAATATTTATGATATTAGTTTTGTTGTTTATTTATTATTGTAAATATTTGTAAGAAGAGTTAATAGGTAAACATCAATGAGACTTTCATGAATATAAAATTTATCAATATATTTAACAAGTTAACAACAAAGCTACTTAATACCCTTCTCCTAAAAAATGTATAAATTCTTAAAGTAATTTATTAAGATAAATTATTTTGTTTTATAAGAAATTGGTTGGAAAATGGTTAAAGGATGTATGGGTTTATTATGTTTGACTATAATCATAGTCAACCATAGTAGTTAGAGAAATGATGGATTAGTGATAGAAGGCATACTAGGGAGTAAGCTAGCTATGGAGCAATCCTCCCTCATTGGACGGAGGAGGAGCAAAGTTAGCGTTGACTTTGCTCCTCCTCCGTCCAATGGAGGGAGTTTTGCTCCACAGCTAGCTCACTCCGGCATACTCGTGCTAGTGGGTTGGTTGCTCAATGATTAATGGGTTGCTAGTGGGTTTGTTGCTCAATGATTAATGGGTTTCTGTGTTACTAATTGATGGTTAGAAGGTGTCAATGATAAAGAGGTTGATATATTAGTGGTTAAAGATATTTTAGGTTAATGATTTAAGAAAAAATGGAACTTTACCCATATTGAACAAGTCAAATTAATTTAAATAGATATTAACTAAATATTTTTCCTATTACATTTAGCTAATATCCTATTACACTAAAAAAAAAGAAAAAGTTTTCAATTAGAAAGCCACCAAATATAATACCTTTAATTTACACAATCAATGAAAACTTGATTTTTATCATGTTTTAAATTCTCTTAACAATTATAAAAATAATTACTATAAAAGATTATTGAATAAAATACATTCATCTATAAGAAATCAAAGTAATTTTAAATTAAAATAATAAAATTATTTTTAATTTATTGCTAACTTAAAGAAATTTAACATTATTAAAATAAGAAATAATAAAACTAAAAGTTAAACATGTTATGTTATTCTTAATTTAATCTAGGGAATTATTGTTTATTGAAAACCGAAAATTACATTTTATCTTAAATACCTTTCTAACCTTTTTTTAACAAAAAAAGACCACGTTAACAAAAAAAAAGTTTATGTATTTAGCAACATTGATAGAGTGAACAACCTATTAGAACCTTCCTTCAAATTAAAAAAAAATCCTATGTATGCACAATAAGTAAACTAATACTTATTTCATGATTAAATAGTTATACAAAACATATTAGTTTACATACACTCTTAAATAATCAAATTTTTAAAAGTAACTTACATTGAAAAACATAATAAGAAAAAACAAGAGCCATACAAGATGGAAGTTATAGAAATATGATACTTTTGCCACAAAATTGTAATATAAATTTTTTTATTTTGCCACAAAACTATTTAGCCATCTAATCAATTTCTCAATGTTTTTTAGAAAGAAAAATAGTTGGAGAAGATGCAAAAGTCGTGCTAAGAATCCTTCATGATCAGTGAGCCAATTTCTTACATCTCAAATATGGATATATAGACATGGACATAGAAAACGATTTAACATAGGTATAAACACACAAATGAATTCAGTGAAATAGGTAGAACAAACAACCTTTACCATAACCACTCAACCAAATTCTTAAAATAACTACAACAAGTTAAGAGATGTAAACTTGCACAATATCAAAAAAAAAACACACTTACAAATAACCTTCGCCACACTAAGCTCAACCTCTCCACGATGGTGCAACTTGCAAATAGCATCTAACCAATGGATTCAAAAATTTGTTTCCACCAAAGTTTATAAAAACCACTCATCATGTGGGTTTTGATTGAATTGTCATCTTTTCTAACCTAATATGCTATCATCTTGTATTTCAATCTTATTAAAAAAAACTATATCCAATTATTGTATTTAAAAATGGTCTTGGTAGCATTCCACGATGAACATGAAAAAAATAACATGGTGCCCATCACAAAACACTATAATGTTCACATCAAAATATAATGATACATCGTTGATGGTGGAGTTTTTAATCACTATTAACATTTATATTTTTAATCACTCAAACCTAATTAACATTTATATACCATAATCACAAGTGCATAAATATTAGTTTATGAAATTTTGCTTAAGCAAATAAATATATATCCTCTCTCTAATAATAAATTATGATCAATCTAATTATGAATATACATTACCCCATGTGCTCAACTTGTAAAGATGGGCATTACCAATCTGTTGTGGATATCTGTTGTAGATATCCTTGTATTATACGGTGGAACAAATGTCTCTGGTTTAATCACGTTCTTTATCTATTTTCCAATATACTTCAGTTGACAAGCATTGAAATCGGGCTAAAAATATATCACATGCCATGCATTATTTAATGTGCTGGCAGCAGTATGCTAAGCCATTGGATCTTGTGGCAGTTGAGATCGCATGGCTGGCAATGATGCCACCAGTGCATTAAATAACACATGGCATGTGATATATTTTTCGCCAATCGGTCACGCTTCAAATATTCCATGGAAGATGACATAGTACTAGTAGAGATCGAAGACAGCTGGTCACCTCAGAGAATGAGACATATAAAAATTTATCATAAAGCAGTGAATGTTATCATAAAGCCAATGAAGCAGTAAATGTTATCAATACGGATGAGTGTAATCTGTGAGCCTTGACATCTTTGGTTTTTTTTTATCAAAAAGGTATTTTGCTGTACAAAAGCATCCATGTTCTAATTTTTTTTATTACGAAGGTATTTTTTATTACAATTCCAAGTGTTTTTCAGTCTAGATTTCAGAAATTTTGCACTCTAAACGTCAAA
>LPNX010219658.1:511090-544808 GCA_001517045.1 Pseudotsuga menziesii
AAGCACAAAAGGTCTTCTAAATAATTTCTTCTCTCGGACCGTGGTTATTCATGAGAATGCAACTGGATGCCTTGGAAGATTGCAGGCAACTGTTGGATCCAACGTTTCTTTTGTTGGCAAAGTTTTTGTTGGAAAAGTTTCGAAGAGACCTCTTTTGCACAACCGACGTTTGTTCTCCGATTCGACAAAACATGACTGTCATAACCAAGTGGATGATACATATATTTCACATTATGGCTTCAACAAGGATGGAATCTGTTCATGGTTTGTCTCCTGCAGACCGAAGGAGGCTTCTCCAAACCTCCCAAGAAAATGACGGTGTTTTAGCCAACAATTTCACGACGGTGGACGGTAGTGGTAATTATACCCCAATTACTGATGCGTTGAATGCTGCTCCAAACAATATTGCAAGTTCACAGTGTTTAGTTGTGATTCCTTTTGTTTTATCAATTTATAAATAAACATAAGTTGCTCTATGTATCACATTGTCTACGATTTCTCATGATTTTCTCTTTCATATTGCAATTGAATGCTGAGAATTTTTTCAAGTGCAAGAAAGGATGGGAAGATATCATTTATGGACCCATGCCATATCTCCTTACTGTTTGATGGCAATATCGTCTAAAGACTAGCTGTATTTACTGTATACTCCAGCATAGAGTTGTAATCGATTATAATTACTGCAGGATCTCCGTTTTCACATTGTGAACATTTTATCATTTATAAATAAGTACAGTTTCCCTACATATCCAATTCACTTTGTCTACCATTTCTCAATTGTCAATATTCTTTTGTTAGAGTCTTTCCCATTGTCTCAGGCTCAAAGAATATAGGACAACTCCTTTTTACATCTGATAGCATTAAAAATTGCCAGGATTTCTCGAGAGAATCGTAGATTTTCATCATCTCTCCACTCTCAATACACAATTGTCCCACTGTCACTACTCTGTATAGGTCTAGACGATTCCCCCCAATGCCCCTGGAACTGATAATCTTTAACATGGATGTCAAGGGGTAGTTTTAAGGACGTTCTTGTAAGAGGTTACAAATAGTAGAAACACTAAATCGAGAGCATATGTCAACCAAGAATATGCAATAATTTTACATCTGTTTCCATGCTCTTCTAAGAGGAAGGAAACATAAATGGAGGAGGTCAAGAGATGGAGCACTCAGCCCAACAGTCAGGCGTTTTGACATTTGCCTCAACTAGCCATGGCATCCATGATCCTGTTGGTTGGCGCATCTTCCTGTTTGGTTGTTATCAATTTTGGTGGATTAAATTGATAATTCCATTACTTAGAAACCAACCGAAATCTACAGAGTCATTCCATAGGCAGCCATACCAAAATCTCTTCAATAAAATTGTGAAGTGTTTTGGCATTTGGCACAACCAGCCCTCGCATCCTATTGGGAGGCTCATATTCTAGTTTGGTTGTTATGAATTTGTTGAGGATCGCATTTTCCTATGAAGAGCTCTTTCCAGAGATTCCTAGGGAGGCCATGGAGAAATTACTCTCACACAGTTTATATCATATATATATGATGTGGTTGATCCTCCTGGTTGGACAAAATGCTGGGGGGATTTTGCTTTGACCACACTGTATTATGGCAAATATATGAACTCAGGACCAACCAAAGAAGTCCCACAGATAGATGCCTAACTTGGTCCAACATATGCCTTTCTTTCACAAGTAAGGAGCCTTTCAATAGATCCTAGTAACCTATCTAGTGTAGAGTTACTAGTCCAGGATAGAGGGGTCTGGGGGGATCCTGCCCTTGTTTCTTCATATCTTTATTTATTCTATAATCTAGGTTTTAGGCACTGGTAGGAACTGTAGGAGCCCTTGTTTCTTCATATCTTTATTTATTCTATAAGCTAGGTTTTAGGCACTGCAGGAACTGCAGAGCGAGTTAAGTGGCCTGGCTATCACGCAATGGACATTGCTGACTCTCAGAATTAGTATTAAAAATGCTAATCGTCACAAATAAAACAAATAAAGGTCCACCTACTCTTAACATGCCTCTTATCTACAGACACAAGACTGCATATAAGAGAATCATATCCAGAATAGGAAACCTTACGAGGAGAAAATGTAAGAATCAAGGTAGTTATACATGACGGAAACAACGAACGCTAATACCTGTAATGTTGAATGGCAATGTATTAGCGAAAACACAGATAATTAATTGATTGTATGTCACTATCAGAAGAACTTAAAAAATCAAGACCAGATTATTGAAGACAACTTGGGAGGAAAGCATACATTGAAACCCTATTTGGACAATGGATTTCACCTTAGACATAATATATGAATTGGGCAAGAAACCCTCAAAACGACATAATGGGGAAGCCAATAGAACTCTTTACTAGTCAGAGCATATCATAGCATAGCACTTAACAGGGCATTTGATAGAATTTGTTCAAGCAAAGAAAGAGTCCGAACAGGGGGGCTTACCAGAACGGAAATCAACCTCCTAATTAGTTATATGCAACACAAGCAATTGGAAATTTGTGCCTGAAACCAATCCCTACAATGTCAAGGAAATGCATAATTAGAATAATCCTTGCACAGAGTAGAAGCAAAGAATAGGCCAGGTAATGAAAAAATTTCCACACGACAAATGACCAAAGTTGCACAACCCATATTAGAATCCACACCAGAAGAAGACTGAGTAATCCATCGTAGAATAGGGGAACAATTGAAAAACACATTTATGGAGTATGAATACTCCAGAAAGCAAGACTCCCAACTAAAAACGAAGAAAAAAATCTATAGAATAGCAAGATTAAATGCCACTATAATAGTAGGATTAAATACCACTGTAATAACAGGATTAAATGCAACAGTCGCAGATCTCTTTATCAGATCTCACACGGCAGAAGCACCCCATCGTCCACACGACTCTCTCTCACTTAATGCAGAAGTAAATGAAGCAATGAGAATGGTTGTCAATCGATAATAAAAAAAACCAATAAAAAATTTCAATAAGTATTAGTTTTGGGGCTTTTGAATCCATTTTCTTAACATGGATAGAATGATTAAAACATTTAAATAGTGGCATGTTTCAAACAATGGCTAACATACATGAATCCTGAATTCCCAGTGAAGTCCTCCCTCACTGGTATCACCGCGATCCTTCGTGTGTGGCTAATGAGATTGAGTCTGACAACCCTCGTGTCGCATATCTCTGCCGTGAGTCGTGCCATGCAACCGCTTGAAAATAATAAATGTTTGTACTTGTACACTACATCAACATTTAAATGCATGATCAATGCCATGTTAACTTGTCACATATATATTAAATGAATGAGGGTACGTGGCAAGTTCTAATTTTTTGTTTAATTTTATATTTTTAATTTATTTTTATAATTCAGTTAATAATTTGCACAGCAGGGAAAATTTGTCAAATCTTTGCACTGCACCAATCAAAAAACAGTTAAAATAATTTTGAAAAATTATAAAATTATTTTTGATATTCAGTAAATTCATTTTAATAATACAAATTTGAAAAACTTTAATAAACATTAGTTAAATTCTTTTAACAAAATATTGGTCAACGAAGTTCGGATGACCAAGCAATCGCTATAATCCCTACAGAGCAGGGACTAATAATAAGGGATTTGGGATGTATTGATGGAGTTTGTTGACTTTTTATAAGTTTCATGGTTGGCTCAGGCTTAATTTATTTTGGTAAGGGAGATGCTTGTGCATACTTATAAGTTCCTAGTATTAATATTAATAATAAAGGATTTCGGATTAATTAATGGAGTTTGTTGAATTTTTATAAGTGTCAGGGTTGGTTTAGGCTTAATTTATCTTTGCACTAAAACCACCGAAATTCAACACAAGTTTGAACGTGCTAAGTATTTCATTGTTTAATAAGTGTGAGAAGAGTTTCCTTAGTTTGTACCTATCAATATTCTTGCGTCAACATCAAACTTTATTGCATGTAATACAATTGTATTCCTATCTCTAGGTATAACTCCATATCACAGCCCCAAGGGTTAGCTCAATTGGTAAGACGTGTGCACACTCTCTCGGTTCGGGGGGAGGTCACGGGTTCGAGCCTTGAGTCCTCTAGGGTTAGGCCTTCTGCTAGGATTGCCGACGGTTTACCACCTCTACCATCCACGAATGTGGGGAAGTATTGATGGGTTTCCCGTGGATCTCTCCATCTGAAAAAAAACTCCATATTACATTATGTGCTTCTCACAACCCAATGCAATCAGGAGAGTACTCATTATAAGCTCCATCTCATTTCCCTCAACATGTTCATCACAATCGTAACATTCACCTAACCTTTAGCATGTCGTTGGTTCCTCCTTAACATATCTTTTTACATTAACAAAAGCATGATGCCATCTTGTAGGATGACAAAGAGAAGATTAAGAATATGTTTGGCCTTAATTTCCATACTATTCCTAATCTATATCTTCTTATCCACTAGGTTTAAGAGGGAAAAAGGAATGTTGTAGAGTTGTTTTCACTCAAGTGTGTCACTTTAAAAGGGAAGTATTCAATGATCTCTAAGGAAGAGCTCTATCTTCTCCTATCTAGGGACTAATTTTTTTTTTATGAACATTTTAAGATAATGTAGGATATGTATGATAATGACTTTTTTATGATGGTTTGAGAAATTTTTAAAACTGGAAGCTTCTAG
The DNA here is from genome assembly GCA_001517045.1 of Pseudotsuga menziesii. Taxonomy (NCBI): domain Eukaryota; kingdom Viridiplantae; phylum Streptophyta; class Pinopsida; order Pinales; family Pinaceae; genus Pseudotsuga; species Pseudotsuga menziesii. The sequence continues at coordinate 515,753 of LPNX010219658.1, forward strand.
AGTCCATAAATTGAGAATTTATTAAATAATTTCAACCAATATAACTGAAGATTTCATCAATCAATGAAGTTTGATTATGCCTCTCAAAGTTTCTTATACTATATTGGCCAAAACCTTGACATACATAATTGAAATGGCTTCTTCCAAAATTGTGCGGCTAAACTAGATAGAATTTTAAAGGAAGAGTGATCTTGGACATGTATGGATTGGGCTAAGGAGACCAATAAACATTCCATGTTATTGAAATATGATTTTGACAAAGTTTATGATTGATTTTATTAGGTCATGGTATACTATTTTGGATTAGCTTTGGTTCCAAATTCGCAAGTATGGTGTACATGTTCTATGTCACATACTCGGTGACCTCACGATGAATTTGGGGCCACAGGATACTGAATCTATTGACTTAATTTTCCTCTAATATGCATTTTTTTTTCTATTGATTTTAATTAAACATTTACAGCGGAAATAATTGTGTATAATCACTCATAAAACATATATAAAACTTTGTCATCTATTTCCATAAGAAAACATTCACCATTTCCATTAATTCTATTCACTTAATACATATCATGGCAGTAATTAATACAATCATAAATAAATACCATTCATTTATACACATATGTAACTTATCTGAAAATATTATAGCCAACTGACTACAAACCAAAGACGTTCCTCTCGGTCGTAGGCTTTGTCATGCCATATCTTCCTTTGACATAGCGACCCCAGGGTTGGGGCTACCAATCCACAAGAAGGTACCAAGTTTCCTATTATAGCTACCCAATCCTCTATTCTCGGTATGGCTCCAATCCACAATTTGGGTGGTAGTGGTACGACCATTAGTGGTTGAGGTTCAGGAATGGGAAGATGGATGAGCCAATGGTCTAGTTCTCCATAATTATTAGCATGTGGAGAACTATCTAAGTGGCATGAAGGGTGATAGGAGCTAGACAAGTGGCATGAAGGGTGATAGGAGCTAACCAAGTGGTATACATGGGGTTTGTCACTTTTTCCCCTCTAATCTTGGGCTTAGGTTAATTAATCCATAATAAAATTTCATGAAATTTAAGAATGAGGGGTTGATAAAAACATAGGATAAAATGAGTATATGCAGGTGGTGACTTAAATGATAAGTCACTAGGATCAACTCTCTTCTAACACCCCCTTGATATCCCTCTTGTGGAATGATATCCCCCCATCTCTTCTTCGCCCTTCTTGGTCTGCAGTAGTTGTGTGTTTTTATATTAAATATAAAATGTACATAATTACATTATTTTAGCCATAGTGGACCATTCATGTATGGGTTCTAGCCATTTCTATCATAATTACATAATTACATTATAGGGTCTATTATAACTAGATCTTGTTCTTAGTTTATCTGTTCTTTTTGTCCTAATTTTCAACAATTGGTTTAAAATGATTTTACATTTTATGTTGATTTTAAAAAATTTGGACAATCAATAATTTTGGTTGGATTTAATGCTTTTAATGATTGAATTATTCCATTATTTTAGTTTTAAGGTTTGTCTTTTGGGCTTAATAGTTAATATGTACATCTTTAAGCTTTCAAAAACTTATAATAAAATTTTATTCCAAGTTTTGATTTATAATCTAACTCTCATTTTTGAGTCCTTTGTCAAATATTTTCATGAGGAGATTCTGTAGCAGCTCTATATTTCCTTTTTTGTCATTGTCATTGGGAGCAGATTACAAGGAGATGGAAATGAATTCAGGAAAAACAAAAGAGGTTTTTGTCCGAAACAGACTCATTCACAAAAACCTTTCTCAGTTTTACAATGGCTGTTATAATTTGAGAGATTCAAATTCATCTTTGTGGCCTATTTTCAGGGTTTGAATTATTTAATAATTTCCTGTTTTAGTCACAAATTTTCAGAATGTATTCCGATCAATTGAAGAGGAATTTTGAAAAACCAAGAGAGGTTTTTGTTCATAACATAATCATTTAAAACAACCTCTCTCCGTTTTTACACAGGTGTCCCGAATCGAGAGATATGAAGGCGTCTTTGAGACCCAAAGTTTCAGAAATTCATCAAATTTCCCCAAATCCGATTTGCTATTTTTGGATTAATTGTCTTTAAAGATTTTGAGTTATCATGTAATGTAACTGTTTCAAATTTTTACTTAAAAGGTAGTTACGGAACTACTTTACTTTTGTAATGATAAAAAGGAAGACAAACATACATTTTTGGGGTGGGATTTTTCACTCAAGGAGAGGCTTTTGGAGCTTTGATCACTCAAGCTAGCATTTATAAATCTTATGTAAGTGGATGACTGTTATTGATTATATATAAACTGATAAGCCCTTTTACCTATCATGCTTTTTAATTTCTGATCTGTTTGATTGCTCAGTCTATAATTTCATTTTTTGTTTAAATGTTTATTCATGTAAATGCTTGTAGCCTGTGGGTGGAATTAGTATTTCATGTGTAATGTTTATGGCTTATTGGGATGTGTTTGATCCCCAGTTTATCCAACTTGCATGATTCAGTTCTGTATTAGCTTGTGGATGTTTATTTCCTCCTTGCTGATGAAGTTTTTAAAACCAAAACCATAAACCAAAACCCTAAAACCTATTTTATTTAATTTTACTTTCGAGATTGTGTTGGCTTGTTCTTCTAGTAGTCTAAGAACAATTTCTCGCACTAACATCTTTGGTGTCATTGCCGGGGATGAAGCTGAAGTATATATTCCCTGGGATATCATTATTCACCTGATTTTGAGAGGTGAACAAAGTCAAAAATATTTTAGACTACAAATTTTCACCGATGACTGCACGATTAAAGATTCCACTGCAAGGAGAATTTTGTTGACAGAAAAATGAAGAAGCCAAATGGAAAGACTGGGTATCAGCTTGTTACTTTACTCCATGGGGTTTTGTTCTTATTCATCAGTTCTTTCCTATCTTTCCCATTGCATGTCAAAAGAATTATTTTTTGTTTTGTCTATTTCGATGATCATAAACCTTCAAGTACATATCCCTCTTTGGAAGAAGAAAATCTGCATTCTTCTTGTTTTTATTGATGTTGATCATATTCCTTCATTTGAAATACATGTACATCATGATATACATATACCCATATCTCTTGAAGCTGATTATTCTGGTCATCTTGTAGAGAATAAAGCTAATATATTACCTTCTACCATCATTGCTGAAACTTGTGAACATCTTGTTGAACCTCATTTTCAACTCATAGATTTTCAGTCTAGACTCAGACAGAAGATGTTTAAACCTCTTAGGCTGCCATCTCTCTTACATCCTTACTCTTCCTACTTTGTTGAATATCTTCCTCATTTTACTGGAAAAGACCATATTATAGCATATAAGCATTTAGAATCTTTTCATAATTTCATTGATAATTTTGAAATCATGCATGAGGATGTTGTCATGAAGTTATTTTCGAAATCCTTTGCTGGATATGCTGGGTTTTGGTTTTGAAATTTAAAAGATGATTCAATTGGATCGTGGGAAGACTTACATTATGTCTTTTTGAAGTATTGGGGTAAGAATAAATCTTATGATCAATTTCTTTTCGAATTTTATAGTTTGAAAAGAGAGAATGATGAGCCAATTACTAAATTTAATTGGAGGTTTTAAAGTTTTTATATCAGTATGCCTCCGGCGATCAGACCTTCGGAAAAACTTGCTATGGTATATTATGTTATGGCTCAACATTCAAATCTTGTCTTTTTCCTGTTAGAAAGGAAATCATCATCTTTAAGACAATTGTTTGAGGATGCAAAAGGAATGGAGGAAAACATTCGAGCTTGAAAAATGCTTCGAGATCAGGCTCATGTTGAAGATATACAAGCTTATGAACAGGAAGAAGAACGTAGGTATCATTTAGATCTAAGACAGTTTTCTTCATCATTTTCAGATTTTCATATGAACAAGGATATAAATGACGCTTGTGTTGATTCTTCATATCAATGTGCTGACTTTTTCGATGATAATATACTTTCAGTGGATTATAGTAAAATCATCATCTTTAAGACAATTGTTTGAGGATGCAAAAGGAGTGGAGGAAAACATCCAAGCTTGCAAAATGCTTTGAGATCAGGCTCATGTTGAAGATATACAAGCTTATGAACAGGAAGAAGAACGTAGGTATCATTCAGATTTAAGACAGTTTTCTTTATCATTTTCAGATTTTCATATGAACAAGGATATAAATGATGCTTGTGTTGATTCTTCATATTAGTTTGCTGACTTTTTCAATGATAATATACTTTCAGTGGATTATAGTAGAAATTTCTTAGTTCCTTCTATGAGATTATCATGTTATGAAGAAGAAGTTGATGTTCTTAAACCTCTTACTATTGATATAAGAAATAAATTGTCGTTCTTGACTTATGGTCACTTTCAGAATTTTATTTGTTCAAGTTTTGATCAAGGATTTTATTTAAAGGTCGAGAAGCAGTTTGAAAAGCCCTTGGTTTCCATTCTTGATCCAAAGTTTAAAAAGAACAATAATGGAGAGGAAGAGAATGCTTCACTTTATGATGAATATAATGAAGACATTGAAGTTTTAAATCAGAAATTTCATGATCCCGTGGCTTCTTGGATGGAGTTGTATTTTTCAAAGGTTTCTAATGCTCCAGCTTTTGGCATACTTCCTATTTCCAGTCATAAGTATCAGCTGCCTATAGACTCTTTATTGCATTTATCACATATTTTGTGGGTTTTCTCAAACAATAGCATGCATGGAATTATGATTCTCAGTCAAATGGTTTCTTGGCTTCACTGGAAGTATGATTACACTTGATTGGGTTGGTTTCTCCTATTAGAAGTAGGAGTAAATAGCAGAATAAACTCACTATACGAGCATGTAGATTCTTTTCAGTAAACTGGTTTGTAGCAGTATTTTGTCATTTCAGAGGTATGTGTTCAGAGTTTGAGAAAGTTGTAGAGATTTGGTAAATGACTCCATCACCCAATGAATAAGGCACAAGGTCTACAGGTTCTTGAAGCCTCACAAGGAGGACTTCATCTAGCAGTAAGAGCCAGATGTTATAACTAGATCTTGTTCTTAGTTTATCTATTCTTTTTGTCCTAATTTTCAACATTTGGTTTAAAATGATTTTACATTTTATGTTGATTTTAAGAATTTTGGACAATCAATAATTTTGGTTGTATTTAATGCTTTTAATGGTTGAATTATTTCATTATTTTAGTTTTAAGGTTTGTCTTTTGCGCTTATTAGTTAATATGTACATCTTTAAGCTTTCAAAAACTTATAATAAAAGTTTATTCCAAGTTTTGATTTATAATCTAACTCTCATTTTTTAGTCCTTTGTCAAATATTTTCATGAGGAGATTCTTGTAGCAACTCTGTTTTTCTTGGTTTTGTCATTGTCATTGGGAGCATATTAACAGGAGATGGAAACAAATTTAGGAAACAAAAGAAGGTTTTTGTCCACAACATACTCATTCACAAAAACCTCTCTCAGTTTTGCAACAGCTATTATCATTTGAGAAATTCAAATTCATCTTTGTGGCCTATTTTCATGGTTTGAATTATTTAATAATTTCATGATTTAGTCAAAAATTTGTAGCACGTATTCCAATCAATTGAAGAGGAATTTTGAAAAACCAAGAGAGGTTTTTGTTCATAACATACTCATTTAAAAAAAAAATCTCATTTTTTGCACAGGTGTCCCAGATCGAGATATAGCAAGGCGTATTTGAGACCCAAATTTTCAGAAATTCGTCAAATTTCCCCAAATCCGATTTGTTATTTTTGGGTTAATTGTCTTTAAATATTTTGATTTATCATGTAACTAATTGATGTAACTGTTTCAAATTTCAACCTAGAAGGTAGTTATGGAACTACTTTACTTTTGTAATGATAAAAAGGAAGACAAACATACAATTTTGGGGTGGGATTTTTCACTTAAGGAGAGGCTTTTAGAGCTTTGATTTCTCAAGCTAGCATTTATAACTCTTATGTAAGTGGATGACTGTTATTGATTATATATAAACTGATAAGCCCTTTTACCTGCCATGCTTTTTCATTTCTGATCTGTTTGATTACTCAGTCTATAATTTCATTTCTTGTTTAAAGGTTTATTCATGTAAATGCTTGTAGCCTGTGGGTGGAATTAGTATTTCATGTGTAATGTTTATGGCTTATTGGGATGTGTTTGATCCCCAGTTTATCCAACTTGCATGATTCGGTTCTGTATTAGCTTGTGGATGTTTATTTCCTCCTTGCTGATGAAGTTTTTAAAACCAAAACCCTAAAACCTATTTTATTTAATTTTACTTTTGAGATTGTGTTGGCTTGTTCTTCTAGTAGTCTAAGAACAATTTCTGGCACTAACAGGGTCAAAATGAGGTGTTACATTCTATATGGATTCAAATTCTTTTTTGGTGTCCATTAATGGTATACTTACTAATCAAGTCCACTTTCTTAAATATATTAAATATGGATTCCCTCTTGCAACTTATGTTATGTGATGGTTGGAAATGCTCTTGGATATCTTCTAAAATAATCCACAATTCAAGGGATGATTCAAGGTATTCATAATGTAATGGATTATTAAGGTGGTTCTTGGTAACCACTTTGTCAATGATTCAATTTTCAATCCTATTGGAGCTAAAATTCATCAATCAAGCAAGAAGTTGCTTAGACACATTCTACATGGCTTTTGAGTGTTTTTGTTAAAAGCATAAATCTAAATGTTGATTGATTAGAATTGATGAGACCCATGCTTAGTTACATTGGCCTTAGCAAAGAATGAGGCTAAGGGAAATGTGAGGTACCTAAACATTTCCTTTCGAGATATATTTGACATCTTGCAATGCAACATAAATGCAGTAAAAGGGTTTTGTCACAGATACATCACTTGTATTAAAAAATATGTACCTTTCTTAGTAAGCCAATCATAATTTCATTTTTTTTAGAAAAGTTCATGTGTATTATTCATTAAGTTAATTTCCTTTCACGACACCATTTTTTAGGCTAGAGGAGTTTCTTGAGTGTTTCTTTAAGTTTTGTTAAATTTAAGGGAGAAAAGGAGATGTCTTTGGTCCCTTTCCATTTAGGAATTATGACTAAGCCAAGTAGTAGGATTGGTCCCTTGGATATTTGTGCACAACGGAAAATTCTAAGAATGATACCCCTTAGAACTCTATCCTCACTCACATGACTCTTTATAACAATAACAATAACGGCATTGGTAAATATATGTGGACAATTTGAACTTTGTGAAATAATATAGTATCCATAGGACTTTAAGATTCAAAAGTATTTTGATCTTCAAAGAATTTAGCATACTTAGTTGCATGAGTAGAGTTGGTTCTCTTAGGATCTTTTAGGGAGTGAGAAAGGGTGTGATTCACCATTTAGACTTATTTATACTTGGAATATTTAGATATAATGTACTTCAAACATTATATGTTTTAAGGGAAAAGACTCAACAAAAGGGGCATTTGTTTTAGAAGGATATATGAGATGATGATAGCAAAGGTTGGATCGGTTATAGGATAATTTCTTGTAGCCAAGGTCTTTTATCCAGGGACAAATGCATTGTTGAGATTTATATGCCCTTATTTTGGAGGAGGATTTACCCAAAATGAATGGTTTTACACAAATCCCCTTTTGGAGATATGGGTAATGGTGTTATGACAATATTATTTTTTAATTCAACAACAAGAAGATTTATTAGATCACACACAATCATATGCCTTTGGCATCTATTTTAAGTAGGCAACAAGGTAACTTGCCACGAGGAGTTTTGATGGATCGCTAGGTTGAATAGTGTTTGGTTTTATAGTGTAAACTTATCAATTGAGAGTGCATGCATAATTGATGATTTACCTAGGCTTCCTCTCCAAGTCTAATTTCTAGATTTATATACAACATGTCTACATAATGTAGGAGGTCAAGTACCATTACATGTCTATTTTATGAGTGTTGTTTTGTTATATCATGTTGGAAAAGTGTCCATGATAAATATAGTGTGTTCCTATAAGTATTCATCCATTAGAGAGTGTGCTTTCTCTAAACTCCCTTTTGGTGTTATAGTTAAACATCCATATTTACAAGTATGTGTCCTTTAATTTCACCATCCACAAGCCTATAATTAACATATCTCCATTTAAAAGATTAAAATAAAAATCTCTTAAAAATATATTCACAAATAGAAAGTTTCTCTTGAAACTCTCATTGATATGACAAAACTTTCTAACCCTCCCTCTCTTTAGATGATAAATTAAGTTATGTATCATGTCATTTCATAAAATTAACATCATTTTGTAAGTACAAGAGCCATGTATGTGCACAAATAGTTTGCTCCTGGTCCATATTCTATTTTATTGTGTAAAGATGGTACAAAAGCATACTCAAAGAAATCATCATTCACATAGAGAATCTCTAACCTCTTCATGTGTTTATTCTCACTTAGATGTTTGCTTTGAAGAGACATGTATATTCACGCACTTGCATGATGGTACAAAAGCGCACATCATGTTCGACGCACTCCCCCACAATCGTCCTACCTTTTTTCATTTTCAATCTGACAATCACAATGTGTGTACGCTTATTTCTGGAGCTTCAGTGTGTGTACGCTTAAATTAATCGGTTCTAAACTTTTACAATGAAACTACATAAATCTTAACACTATGAATATTAAAACATCAATGGATTTCATTATTTTATCTTGATCTTTGGAATTTTCCATTAAGAAACAAAACATTCACCGAAATTGTGTTGATTAAGTTACAAGGAGGGGTGCTCGTGGGGGCAGAGCAAATGGTAAAGTGGAATTGTTTGTAAATGGAAGGTCTTGTGTTCAAATCTCCTCAAATTTACCCGTGCGCCATGGTTCGGGTCGTGTAGTTGCACCTAGGATTATAGAGGTAGCGGGATTGGATCCTTAGACCCCGTGTCACGTGAGTACCATCCCATCCCCAATTGCCAATTCCCCTAGTCAAAAAAAAAGTTACAAAGAGGGGTGTAAGTCATGATGTCATTTAGAAGAGTAGTAACAGTTTTTTTTTTTTTTAAGTATACATGTAATGTCTTTTATTGGGGTTGAAATTCAAACGTGGTTGTTTTTTACATTATGTTCATTGTTTGACCTTTGATCTCATTTGATAAAGTGTATTTTCTTTTGCTTAAAAGAATATGGTTAGTCATCGAGGTTCTCTAATTTTTTTTCTTTCTTTGGTGATATCATAAGTAGAGAGAGGTGTTTATATTATAAAAATAAATATTTTAGATATATCTAACTCAACAAATAACATCTTTAGTAATACATGTGAAAAATGAACTTATAATGGTAAATACATGTGATGCATAATAAGGAATAAAATATAATTATTTAAAAATAATATTTTGATAGAAGACCATAAGGACAAGGGAATTCTAATAAGATTTAAAAAAAAAAAATGGGACATGAGCATATTTGAAAGTATGTTTTTGTTTTTTTATATGAGGCTAGATTAGTTACATCCATGGGAGAGGTTGAAAGTAGATATTGATTAATTGTAGTAAAAGGCATAAGATATTGACATTAAATATTGATTAATGGTAGTTATGATATAAGAAGTAATTTTTGTTAGTTTTATTTTCTAGATATGGTGTATTTTGAGAGTTTTCTATCACTTCTTTTATATGATAATTAATTTGATCGATATGTGAACATTTCAATCCTTTGAAACTTAATGGATTATTTGTTGGAGTGTCTAATATTAATATTATGTATGTAATGATGTCTAGTAATATGTTGTAAGATATATGAAGTCTTATCTAATAAAGGAAGGCATAAGTATCTCTATCTTATGTAAAAGGAGTTATCCCACATGCATGATGGAGTAATATTATCTCATTATCATTCATTATATAAGGAGGTGAAAAGTCATTTATCCCACGTGTATTATGGGATGTAGTTCTTCCATACCTCTAGCTATATAATAGAGGTGAATGAGACCCTTTGGACAAATGTTGTGTATCATATTGAATGCTATTGTAAAATTGTGATAAGCATATGTGGATTGGAGCTCAAGTGTAAGATTGAAGATTTCAGAAGAATAAGAAGACAATACCTTCTCATGGACAATGTTTCCCCATTTGGGGTTTTACCATGTATATACAATGTACTATTATTTTTCTCTTGTCTTTTACTTACTAATTTGATTATATGATGCTTATATGGATAGAACACTATAGTAGCATATTCTTGTTATTGATTTATTTGTTAGTAAATGCATTGTTGTATGTTTACTGAGATTTTTCAATATTCTAACATTGTATTGGAGTTGGTTACTATACTCTACATTTTTCTGTAATTTTTTGAATTTTATTTTTTACAAGCACCAAGTTCTTCATTTTTTTTGCGGGGGTCCATATTTAGTAGATTTGCCATTAAATATCTCTAATCCTTGTGGCTTTCCTTTATATCTAGATGTTTACTACATGGCTGAGGATTTTTTTTCAAACCCTAACGCTCACCATTGTTTTTCAGAAAATTTTCAAGTTTTCCTTGTATTTTTTGTAGATACGAGTTCAAATTTACTGTATATTAACATAGTATCAAAGATATATCCCTATAGTTGTAGATATTGTTATTTGCATGCTTTTGGTTCGTTGTTTTGGACGTTTCCATCTAAACAGTTCCAACTTCAACCGATCTGCAATTTCAGGGCTATAACAAACATATATGTCGGTAGCAAATGTCGAAGGTGACCTTCCATCACAAAAGGAACATACCCTTGTCTAACCTTCACAAAGATGCATACACCCAATTTTAAGCAAAAATTTCTAATGTCAAGCGATTTCTTTTTATTGCTCCATCTAGGGGGATCATAGATCTGTTTATTAGGTACCTTTGGGCTTCATTTTGGTGAGAAATTTCTGGATTTATTCACTAAAGGTGTTTGTGAAGGTTTTGTGCTTTGGAAACATCATAAGAAAATGTTTAATAAAGGTAAAGCTTGGCATGATAATGAAACATTTCAATTAATTCATAGTGAGATTTGTGGTCTTCTTGAATCTCCTTGTTTCTCTCATGCAATCTATTTTCTTACTTTTATTGATGACTTTAGTAGAAAATATTGGGTTTACTTTCTAAAGCTTAAAAGTGAATCCTTTGGTATATTTCAAGATTTTAAATCCATGCTTGAAAATAATTTGGTAAAAGTATAAAGACTTTGAGAATTGATAATGGGGGGAATTTATTAAAAATGAATTTAACACAAATTTATCTAAGCATGGAATTCAACATCAAAAGGTTGTTCCTTATACACCTCAACAAAATGGGGTAGCTTAAAGAAACAATGGGACTTTGCTTGCTTGAAATGGTTAGATGTAAGATTTATTCCAAGGAATTACATAAACATATTTGGGATGAAACTATTTGATGTGATAACTATATTTTGAATAGATTCTCTACTAGATTTCTTTTGCAGGTTAGTCCCGAAGAAAAATGGAATGGAAGGAAACCCGATATTAGTAACTTTAAGATATTTGGAAGTGAATGTTGGGCACATATTCCAAATGAAAAAAGGAAAAATTTAGATCCCAAGTCTCAAAAATGTATTTCCATTGATTATTGCGAGGATTCTAAAGCATACATGTTGTTTTATGGCATATACCCAAGGTGATATCATACGACAAGATGTTTAATTCAATGAAGCCTCTCCTCCTCCTAAGCTTATTTAACCTCGTGTTACCTTGAACTTTCCTTCATTTTTGTTACTCTTATATATATTATCCCTTCCTCTCCTTCTGTGCCTACCATTGATCCTAGTTCAACTTCTTCTTCAAGTATTCCACCCAAATGTTTTGAAGATACTAGTGTGGTTCCTACTGCTACTCCTTTTCATGTTTGAGCCTGAAAAACTCTTGAATCCGCAAGTTCTAAGATTGATATTCCTTCTGATACTCAATGAACTAGATCTTATTTTCCTCTTATGACTAAATTATTGGCCATAACCAATCCATGTACCTATGTTCAAGCTAAAGATAAACTCAAATGGGAGAAATCCATTACTACTGATTATAACTTGTTAATGAAGAACAATACATGGACTCTTATTCCCCTTACTCATGGAATGAATTTAGTTGGATGTAAATGGATATATAAATAAAAGTTTGATGCAAAAGGACAAATTGAAAAACATAAAGCTTGGTTAGTAGAAAAATGGTCTTCTCAACAAGAAGGTATAACACCCATTTCATTAAATCTCCATTTATTTCAGTCCAAGCCCCTTCAAGTATAGGTAAAAAACAACCTTTCTAAATTCCAAAAACAACCTTTCTAAATTGCAAAAAAGGGTTTCAAAAGTGCTAAGAGTTCCAAAACTTCACTTTTGGATTTGAAATTGACACTTTCATAATTGGATTTTGCACTTTTTGAACCCATTATTGACACTTTTGGAACCGATTTTCACAATTTTGAATGTTGATATCCACACTTTCAAAATTGGGGTTTACACTTTTGAAACTTGATATTAGCATTATCATTATATGATTTTTCCACATTTTAACTCCAACACTAACATTTATTGAGTATAATTTGATCTTTAGAAACCACATTTTTGGGATTCTTTAAATTTCCAATCACATTGAGCAAAATACTATTCACAACTCATTAGTAAAAGACTCTTCAAAACATAAAATAAAACAACTAGACAACAAAGTCCCACAAATAGAGAATACTATGAAGATATATATATATTAGATTACTCAACAAACTAATTCCATGCCATTTGACAATAGAAGCCACATCATTAACACCATTTATCTCTTTGGAAGGGTCTAGATTTGACTGAGACAAAGGGGATTACAAATCTAATGGCAATTGGAGACTCAAAACTCATCATCTAAGTTCCTGATCAAGAAGTACATCCCGAACAATGCAATCATGGGTAAACTTGTTGAAAAAATAAACCAAACCATAAAGTAGTTTGAGGAGGGAGAGATTATCTCATGTCAAAATAATTCTAAATAAAAATTTCGATCATTATACAAACTTGGCATGTCAACTTCCCACTAAGATGCTTCTTGTGGAGGGGGGATCCTATCCCGTCCCTTTTTCTTTAATTTCCAATTAGACATTTATTAATCCATCATGGAAGAAAGAGGCGATGCTAAGGCAATGTTATGAGTCAGTGCATCTACCTATTTCGACACATATATTTCACCACTCCCTTGTGTACGTTCCTTTGCAAGTACACAGATAAGACTAAATAACCAATAATTTCCTAATCTATAGCATGCAAATTGGGAAAATGGTAGACAAGCAAAATCTTAAGTGTGGTATTAATCGTAATCAAGGATATGGAAAGGAGTTTTAAAAAGTTGAGGTCATTTAGAGAAGGAAACAAAATAATTTGAGTCCAAGAATTCACGATAGGTGGGAAGCTATGTGAATTTCCATGGATTCCAAGAAATACAAGGTCATCCCAAAAAAAACCCATAGAATTCTCTGGTCCAGGTTTGAACACAAAATTGATGAATTTCAACATTTCATAGGATATTTTTCTAGTCAATTGGAAGATTGGAAGAAGGACTGGAGAGGAGATCCAATGTCTACGCTAGTGACAAAACCACCACTAGTCATCTAGAGAAGCAAACTATGAAAAACATGTTGATAGACTCTAAGATCAAAATTCTAAAAGGAAAAATAAATGACCAAGAGAATCATTCCCACTGTATGGAACGTGAAATGAAACAATTGAGAAAGGATTTGGCTCCCTGAATTTGTGGGAAAAACACGATTGCTAAAGTTTATGTGGGATCAAGGAAAGAGGACCATCCTAAAGACAAAGAGGAGGAAACAATGTATCAACGATGCACTCACCATCAATAGAGGGATGATAGCACAATTCAGTCAGCATCCCTGGAAATGATGTGTGGAAACACGGGTTCTAAATTTTTTTATGTTTTTCTCTGATTTATGTATTGCAAATCAAGTTTTTAGGAAACCATTTTATTAGAATGTATATCAATTCAACATACAGATGAAATAACATGAAATAAATAGTTATAGAAATAGATAGAGAGGTCAAGAATTTTGTTTTTTGGTTGTTGGAATGGACTTTGTTTTATATTTTTTTCTCAATTGGATGGATGTTTCAGACACAACCCATATGTTAAAAGAAGCTCATTTCTTGATTCTGGTTAAAAAGATATATAAAGATTAATTTAAAATTTTGTTTACCAGTATTGTCATGCTCACCATCTCTAGGAACCTATTTTGTTTTATGGATGTTTTGTGTTTTAAAAAGAGTATCTGTTATCTCCCAAAATAAATTTATTTCAATAGTATGAAGAATTCGATTCATGTAATGAAAGATCTGAGGATGACTAACAAATTGAAGGTCTCTGGTTTTGATATGGTTGAAAAATTTGGAAGTTCTAGATTTCGGTGGCTTAGGCGAGGTTCTTAATAGCTCATTAGACACCGAAAGGCTATGTTTCGGCAGCTAACGGTTTAACACGGGATAAAAGTAAACCACCGAAAGCGGGCCCGAGCGAGTAAAATGCAAAAACACTTTCGGTGGCTTATGCAAGACTTCAAATGACTCATTAGCCACTGAAAAGTGTTGCTTTTGGCAGCTTAGGGAAAAGACCAAGGAGGGTGTTAACCACCGAAAACGGGAAGAAAATGACATGGGTAAAGGCACTTTTAGTGGCTTAGGCGATACTTTAGACATCTCATTAGCCATTGAAAGGTGATGCTTTTGGCAGCTTAGCGAATAGTTGAAGACATGCTTTAACCACCAAAAGTAGGCGAAAAGGTGTTGGGGAAAAAGCGCTTTCGGTGGCTTAGGAAAAAGCTCTGATGTTTCATTAGCCACCAAAAGGACGGTTTTTCGACGGTTAAAAGGAATATTTGGTGAGGCCCCTATCCATCGAAAGCTGGGTTTCATCGTGATGCTGGGAAAACGGTTTCGGTGGCTTAGGAGAAATGGATATCATTTCATTAGCCACCGAAATCCATCATTTCGGATGCTAGCAGACAAACTCTCGAAGGAAGTTAACCATCGAAAAGGTAAAATGTGGAAACGGTTAGAAAGCAGTCAAATCAAACCCCGTCAGCAATATAAATAATTAGTAAAGGGCATGATAAAACACCGAAAATACATAAGTCTGCATAATTGCGTGTGGAAATAAGTGAAGGACGTCGTTATAAAACTGATAAAGGAATGATAGGATTTGAAACCTCCATTTTTCTTCCACCTGTCCAAAAAAACAGTAGAAAAGCTCACCGAGTATCCAGGCTAATTTGAAATATGATTGCTAGGCAAGGGTGATCGAGAATATCAACTACAGCCATCACCTTATGACCTCAACATCCATTATGAAATCAAAAACCCTCATAATCAGTGCCAAAAACTCCAGTACATTTCACTTTCAATATTAGCATTCCTCTCCACCAAAAAAACCATCTCTGAGAAGCAGCCTTCTAACACACTGTCATACAGAACTTAAAATTATTTTTGCAAGTACCCAGGAGTGGCATTCATGAATATGAAGAAGGGAGGACTTGCTCTCAGGAATGAGTTGGGAGATATCAACTATTTCGAAGCACATCCAGAGGTCTGTAAACTTTTCCAAGATGCTGGCTGCTACAGGTTTTGTGAGAAGATACAAGGTTCCCATCAGCAAGTGGCTAAGGCATTTTCCCTCTCATTTCATGGCTCTAAGGTAGTCATAGGAAAAGAGGAATTTCACATAGATGAAACCCTAATCACTGAAGTGATTGAACTCCCTGGCACCGAAGAAAAATGGTTCAAAACCACCATACCCAAAGATGTAGAGTTCAGGTCTTACATAAAGCCTGAGCATAGAGGAGTGGTGTGGAAGAAGAGTATGCCATCATCTTGGTTAGAAGAGAGGTGGTAGCAACTGTTGAAGGCCATTATGGTCTACATAACATGTGAAGTAAGATATAATAGAGCCATGATCTACCATTTCAAATTAATGAACCACTTCACAGGTAAAATCCCACTAAATTTTCCCTTTTAATTGCACAGGAGTCTAGGAAAAATGGCACACGAGGTGAAGGCTCAGCCCACCAAGATTGCTGGCAGATTGTCTCACCATGGCCTTATCCAACTGTTGATCCAAGAGTTGCTAAAAAGGAGGAATATGGCATGGCTTTATTTCTTGTTTTGGAATGGATTTGAAACAGGTCTTCAGCCAGAAGAAAAGGGGAAGTCTCCTGCCAAAAAGTCTAGTACACCAAGGAGTGGGAGAAGAAAGAGAAGGGATAAATCCCCAACAATAGAAAAACAACCTCCCTCCTCTTCCAAAGCTAAGAAGGTCAAAAGGAACTTGGACTTCAGTGAAAAGGGCCAAGAAGTTGCAACACACAGTGAGAACATTTTAAACCTGCCCTACTCAGATTCTGAAGAGGAGCAAGAGGAAGGTGCAAACCTAGCTCTGCAGATTGTAGCAGTGACTGAAGAAATACCATCTCCTACACCAAAGGAGCAAGAGGAGCCAGCAGAGAAGGCTTCCTCCAGTAAGCCCAAGATTCAAAGGATAAATCAATTTCTAAGGCAAGTGTATGAGATGGAGATTTTGGAAAGGGAAATAAAGAAAAATAATGATGCATTGACCAGTAGGAACAAGATGCTACATAAGTCTTACCTAGAGTAGAGAGAAATATATATTTTCTTAAAGAGATTGAATACAAGGTACCTAAAATACAATACTAGATTGTATAGGATGATTAGGCTCCAAAGACTACAGCTGAAGGAGGCCAAGGAAAACCCTAGTAGCCACCCCACATTGGAAACCATAGCTGAAGCTATAGTTAGCCTTCAGCCTCCAGAAACAAGCCAGGCTGCTGTTAACCCTCCTAGAACAGAGCCTGCTAAAGAATAAAGTTGAGCAGACAGACCTAAAATAACATTTTTAGAAGAAACCTAATAATTTTTGGAAAATAGGGCTTTCGGTGGCTTAGGCGGACGCTGGGGCAGTTCATTAGCCACTGAAAGCACTGCTTTTGGCAGCTAACGGTTTTGATAGTCTGGTCTCTTAACCACCGAAAGCAGACAGAGGCTTAAAATTAAATTTTAGCTCGCAGGACCAGTTTTGGGTGAATATATATGGCTCAGGGACAAAGTCTGAATATGCAAGATGCAAAAGAAAGCATCAAGAAAGGTCTGTTTTAGTTTTACTATGACATAATAGTGGAAAAGGTCACCAACACCTAGCTGTCAAAGGAAAACAATGAGTTAACCAGCAGAGGGCCAATGGAAGTGATCTCCAGCAGTTACCTTAGTTATCTGAAGGTTCATACAGTGAAGTAATTCTTTAGTTAGTTAGACAAGTAGTTAATTAGGGTTTTTTAACCTAATTTGCAAAAAATAATTATTTTGTTTATTTTTGCAAAAAAAAGATCCAAGTTTTCAGGAGCTGAGTATTTTGTAAAGGCTATAAATCCTAAGACTTATTTTATTGAAAGGGTTTGATTTCAAGGACTTATATACCTATACTATTTTCAGCTTCTCATTTTTCTCATGCTTTGATATAAGCTCTTTTGTTATCATTTGTTTATCTTCCATTTCTTTCTTCTTTGTGCTTATGTTTGAATGTGTTATTCAGGTTATATTCAAGTTAATTAATGACTGATAGCTGTCACCCTATTGGCATGTTGATGTGATTTGAATTATAAGCACCATCCTTATCATGATTTAGCCATTTATATGCATCTATTTTATGTGTGAATCTGCCAGCCTGATGAGTTCTCCATCCCTACACCTTATTGTCAACCTCTGAACAGTGGTAACTAAAATCCTTGTACCTAATTGAGTTTCATGCATGTCTTGAGAGTGGAAGGTCATATAGGTCACCTCACTTGATCCATTTTAGAAAACCCCAAAAACATTGTAAGTTACCAGGCATCCTCGAGCTGCAACCTAGAGGAGTTTCCTGGAGTGATACCAAATTGGCGCCGTTGCCGAGGAGAGAAGACTGAAACTCAGCTTCCCTGGGAGAGGACATAGATCCTTGCTTTAATGATAGGAAAATATTGGACATTATTCTATCTAGTGACTCCATTGAAATAAGGTGGCTTCAAGAAGACCAAGTACGAGAGCAAATCCTCAGGGGCCACCAGCAACACTGGTTTCAGATCCAGAAGAGATTCTGAGAAGAGCTAGGGCTTCACTAAGGCAGACCAATAGTGCTGCAAAGGAAGCTACATCAGGTATTTCAAGAAATATTTCTGCTATTATTTCTTCTGCTAAAACACTTAATTCTCAGGAATTTATAAATACATCAGAAAGTTCTAGGGTTTGGGCATCTTCAAGCACTGCTGCTTATGAAGGTCCAATCCCTGGTGACTCCACTGGGATAAGTTTGCCACCACCACCTTCTCGGCTACTAGCTATATCAGTACTTCCTTCCTCCACCCTTTCCATACCCATTTCCAATATGGCTGCCCCTCAATTGACCAAAATGGAAAGGATCCTGGTAGCTAGGTGCACCCCCCTAAATTTGCCTAATCCTCTCTCGGCCATGCTCACTGGAGATTATCTCAAGTACATGCCTAAGTTCACAGCTAAAGAACATGTTCACAGGAGAGGGAGATTTCACAGCTGAAGAACATCTAGAGGCATTTTACAGTTATGCTGAGAACATTAACATAGAACAGGAAGATGTGTGGACTAGGTTTTTTGTACAAAGCCTAGATGGTCAGGCTAGGAAATGGTTCAAAAAACTTCCTGCTGGATCAGTGGTAGGCATTGAAGCCCTAGATGAAATATTTCTAAAACATTGGGGAGAGAGGAGAGACCACCTCTATTATATCACAGAGTTCGACATCTTGAAAAGAGAGAATGGGGAGTCGGTCTCCAACTTGACCAAGAGGTTCAACAATATGTACAGCAAGATCCCCACTAAAATCAAGCCCACTGATACCTCAGCTAGGATAAATTATGCAAATGCCTTTAACTCTAATTGCTGCCTACTTCTCAGAGAAAGGAGGTATGCCTCCTTATCACTCATGTAGGATGCTTCGCTAGAGGTAGAATCAAACATTGTGGCATCTCAGAAGGTCAAAGGAAAGATAGACAGGAAGAAGCAACCAGCAGACCCTATTGGGGCTTCTTCATCAGAAAAAAAAATTGACAAAATTACCAAACTGTTTGATAACCTGACTGCTGAAATCTCTATGCTAAAATACCGAGGACAGATACCTGCGAGAGGTAAAGGGCCAAGTGAGTTTGTTCCCCAAAACCCTAATTTTGTCCCTTACAGAAGAGGCAACCCCCCAGTTCATATTCTCAGAAGGGAAAGGAATCAAGGGGAAGATCAGAGAATAAGAGCTCTTTTTCATAATGTTGTATTACAAGAAGAGCCAGAATTCATTGAAGAAGAAGGAGAATTTGAGGACAACATCCACTGCATGGAGGATGAGGTGGACTATTCTTTTTTGACACAGGCAGAATATGAGGAAGCCCTAATTTATGAGCAAATCAGTGAAGAAGCTGTATATCAGGCTGATGGTCAGGAAGGGTACAATTTGATTTCTAGGCTGGTTGCTTCTCTTAAGAAGAATGTTGTACCTGTCAAATAGCCTGTTGCACCAGCTAAAAAGGCTCCTATTTTACCAAAGAAAATGGTTGTCATTCTGAAATCATTGCAAAAACCAGCACCTTCATCAAGCCCTGACCATGTCCAACTCAAAGCTCCAGTACATGAGGTAAGGTTTCCTGATGGGCTGCATTATTCTTCCAACCTTGAGTCAGAGATTCAGAAATTGAAGATCCCTTTCCCATTAATTTAGCTAATGAAAAATGATGCATTCAAGTCTTCCGTTCTGAATTCTCTTCAGCCAAAGGTGCATATTGATACTAAATTTGTAAATTTTCAAGATGGAAAACCTATTGTAACCCTAGGCCCCATGATCAAAGACCTAAAGGAATCATTCCCACCTTTATAGATATCCTTGAATATCCATGATAAAGTCCTTCATAACTATCTGTTGGATTCAGGAGCTTCCCATAACCTGATGCCAAAGGCTGTGATGGATGAGCTTGGTCTCAGCATTACAAATCCCTACCATGATTTATTCACCTTTGACTCCAGAAAGGTCAAGTGCTTGGGCCTCATCAAAGACCTCGTTGTGAACCTAACTCAACTACCTTCAAAAAGCATCATGATGGACATTGTAGTGGTTGATATCCCTCCCAAATTTGGTCTCTTGTTGTCTCGATCATGGAGCAAAAGGATAGGTGGCACCCTTCAGATGGACCTTACATATGCCACCATCCCAATGTTTGGAGGGGATACCAAGAGGCTTTACAGGAAAAATCAGCCGGCCTACATCATAAGCAATGAGAGCAATTCAGTGAATCACCCCATCTATGTAGTAGACACGGATTTTGGATCATGCATTCTGCAAATAGATGATTCTCAGCAAACATTAGTCCAGCTCACTATGCCCACCTGTTAGCAGCCCGAAGAAGTGACTAGAGCAGTATGGAACATGTATTTTGATGGAGCTAGCACTCAAAGCTCAGCAGGTGCAAGTGTAGTATTGATCTCTCCATCCAAGGAAAATATTCATCTGTCTTATAAGATTGATTTTAAAACCACTAACAATATAACAGAATATGAAGCCTTGCTGCTGGGAGTTAAAGCTACCAAGGAGATGGGGATCATGTGCATGAGAATCTTTGGAGGTGACGACCTTATTATACAGTAGGTCAACAACACTTTTCAGGCTAAAAATGTCAGACTAAAAGCCTACAGGGACGAGGTATGGAAACTCAGAGACTCCTTTATGTTTTTTGAACTGTCATATATACCTAGGGCTTTGAATCACCTAGTTGATTCCCTGGATGTCCTGCAAGTCTGTTTGTTCCTCCTTTACCTCCTCGGCTCAACTATAATGTTCAGGTCAAGTACAGACCTTCCTTGCCAGATAATGTCAAATTTTGGAAGGTGTTTGAGAATGATGATGAGTTTAGCAAATTACTTCAGCTAGTAGATGAATTCTCTGATATACACATAGAACAGGAAAACCTAAACATGGAGGAATCCAAACAACTCAAGTTTAAAGATAAAGTGGATGATCAGAACATTGTCCAATTACCCAGCAAGTATATACCTCGAGGTCTAGTACCTCTGGAAGAGTTGTTTGATCATAATGACATCCTTTTCAAGCCTGCCAAAAAGGAGCAAGACCCTGTTGTCCAAGAGAAAAACATAGGTAGCCAAATCCATCCAAAACTGATAAATCTGTCCACTAAGTTGACTGTTGATCAGAGGTCAAAATTTTGCAGCCTGATAAAAGAGTTTGTTGATATCTTTGCCTGGGAGTACAGTGACCTGAAAACCTATGACACGAATATCATCCAGCACAGGATTCCTTTGGAGAAGGACACCATCCCTTTTAAGTAGAAGTTGAGATCCATCAATCCTCTCTTATTACCAGTAATTGAAAAAAAATCCATAAGATCCTCAAATCCAAAATCATAATCCCCCTCAGGTATTCCAAGTGAATTGCAAACCTAGTGGTGGTAAGGAAGAAGAATGGGGAAATCAAGTTGTATGTGGATTTTAGAAACCTGAACAAATGTTCCAAAAAAGACAACTATCCACTGCCCAAGATGGAATACCTGTTGCAGAAAGTATCAGGGGCTAGTGTCATGTCAATCCTGGATGACTTCTCTGGATACAACCAATTTGCTGCACACCCTGATGACCAAAAGGAGATTGCCTTTACCACCCCCTAGGGCACTTTCATGTGTGCTAAAATGCCATTTGGGCTGATGAATGCTGGGGATAATTTTCAGAGAGCCATGGACCTAGCTTTTGTAGGTTTGAAAGATAAATTTGTGCTTATATACTTGGATGACCTAACTATTTACTCTCACAGCCATCATGACCATTTACAGCATTTGAGGAAGGTATTTCTGAAGTGCAGAAGGTACAGAATATCACTCAATCCTAAGAAGTCCCAGTTTGCACTCACTGAAGGGAAAATCCTAGGTCACATAGTCTCAGCTAAAGGTGTAAAGATTGATCTGGTAAGGGTGGAAGCAATCCAGAAGCTGTCCATACCGAGGTCAAAAAGGGACATTCAGTCCTTTTTGGGTAAGATAAACTTTGTCAGGAGGTTCATCCCTAATTTCTCCAATATAGTAAAGCACATAATAGCCATGCTGGAAAAGGATGCATAAATAAAATGGACTGACCAGGCAAGAAGCTCTTTTGAAGAAATCAAGAAGGCTATCATGGAAGCCCCAACCCTGATTAGTCTAGACTATACCAAGAGTTTTTATATCTTCTCCTTTGCATCCTATGACACAGTGGCTGTTGTGTTGTTACAAAAATATGATGAGGGTCTTGATCATCCAATTGCATTCTTCAACAAAACGTTGAGAGATGCTGAGATGAAGTATGATCCAATTGAGAAATAGGATTATGCTCTCATAAAGTCATTGAAGACTTTCAGAATTTACATTCTCCATGCAAAAGTCCTTGCATATGTCCCTTCTGTTGTTATGAAGGATGTTTTGACTCAGTCTGACATTGATGGGAAGACAGCTAAGTGGATTGCCAAGTTCATTGAGTTTGATATAGAGGTAAAGCCCACTAAGCTAGTAAAGGGACTAGGTCTGGCCAAGCTCATGGCTAAAGAAAAATGTGAACTAATGGGGATAAACTTCACCTGTGTTAAATCAACAAAAGTCCAAACTATGGTAGCAACAGAAGTAGATCAAGATCAGAATCACATTCCACCAGTGGCTAAAAACCTGTATTCATGTGAGTGGTACTCAGGTATTATTCAATTTTTGCAGAAATTATAAGTTCCTCCTGATCTCACTCCTAATCAAGCACGAGCTCTTAAATTAAAGTCTGTTAAGTTTTGCATAGTTGATAAACTGTTGTACTGGAAAGATCTGTCTTGAGTTTTGTTGAGATGTATGGATAAGGAAGAATCAGATCAGGTAATGCACCACTTTCACTCCAGCACATGTGGGGGCCACCATTATTGGAATAACACATACCACAAGATCCTAAGGGCAGGATACTATTGGCCAATCCTTTTTGCTGATGTATGTACTTTTGTAAGGGCCTGTGACCAATGCCAAAGATTTATAGGGAAGCAGCAACTCAAATCCTTGTCCCTTAGGCCTATTGTGGTGAATGGGCCTTTTCAGCAATGGGGTCTGGATTTCATAGGTGAAATAAGTCCATCTTCTAGTGGGCAGCATAAATGGATCCTAGTAGCCACATACTACTTTTCCAATTGGATAGAGGCAATGCCCACCAGGAATGCCACTCATCAGGTCATCATGAGATTTTTATATGAGAATATATTTAGTAGGTTTGGCTACCTAGTAAGGCTAGTAACTGATAATGCACCAGCTTTCAAATCTGGGGCATTAGTGAGAATGTGTGAGTCAATGGGCATTCATCTGGTGCATTCCACATCCTATTATCCTCAAGGAAATGGCTTGGCTGAGTCATCCAACAAAAGCCTAGTCAGGATCATCAGAAAACTACTAGAGACAAATCAGAAAAGCTGGGATTCTAAGCTTAAGTTTGCTTTATGGGCTGATAGGGTAACAGACAAAATATCTATAGGGACTTCTCCATTCAAGTTAGTTTATGGTAATGAGGCCATTTTTCCAATTCAGCTCATTCTGCCAGTGGCAAAATTCTTTTAGGAAGAGGAAGATGAACCAAATGATATGGTGAGGAGGATGATGGATTTGGTGGAGTTGCAGCAAGTCAGGGAACAAGTGATAGGAAAATTAGAAGGCCATCAATAGAGGATAAAGGTCATGTTTGACAAAAGGGAAAAAGTAGACAACTTTCAGGTTGGAGATTGGGTCCTCAAGTGGGATGCTGTCAGACAGGACAAGGGCAAACATGGAAAGTTTGATTCTTTGTGGATTGGCCCTTTTGTGATAGCTCATGTACATAAGAATAACACCTTCAAATTGCAGAATCTGGAAGGGGAAGAGGTGTTTTATGGCCCAGTGAATGGGCGGTTTCTAAAAATTTATTTTATTTAAGGATCTGAGGCCTTATCATTGTAAATTAGTAGTTAGTAGGCTTTTTTTTCTTACAGAATAAAATCCATGCCCAATGGAACAGTAAATGATAGGATTAAGTTTTTAGTTCTTTTCAGGGAAAGGCATTTTTGTCTGGGATTCTTGGGACCTCACTTGGAGGTTCCCATCCCCAAGTAGGAGCCAGATGTTATCTCCCAAAATAAATTTATTTTGATAGTATGAATAATTTGATTCATGTAATGAAAGATCTGAGGATGACTAACAAATTCAAGGTCTCTGTTTTTTATATGGTTGAAAAAATTGGAAGTTATAGCTTTCGGTGGCTTAGGTGAGGTTCTTAATAGCTCATTAGCCACCAAAAGGCTATGTTTCGGCAGCTAACGGTTTGACGCAGGATAAAAGTAAACCACCAAAAGTGGGCCCGAGCGATTAAAATGCAAAAACACTTTCGGTGGCTTAGGTGAGACTTCAAATGACTCATTAGCCATTGAAAAGTGTTGCTTTCGGCAGCTTAGGGAAAAGACCAAAGAGGGTGGTAACCACCAAAAGCGGGAAAAAAGAGACATGGGTAAAACACTTTCGATGGCTTAGGTGATACTTTAGACATCTCATTAGCCACCGAAAGGTGATGCTGGTGGCAGCTTAGCAAACAGTTGAGGACAAGCTTTAACCACTGAAAGCAGGCAAAAAGGCATTGGGGAAAAGCGCTTTTGGTGGCTTAGGAGAAAGCTTTGACATTTCATTAGCCACCAAAAGGACAAGTTTTCAGTGGTTAAAAGGAATATTCAGCGAGGCCACTATCCGTCGAAAGCTGGGTTTCACCGCGACACTGGGAAAACGGTTTCGTTGACTTAGGCAAAAGGGATATCATTTCATTACCCACCGAAATCCATCATTTCAGCGGCTAGCAGACAAACACCCAAAGGCTGTTAACCACCGAAAAGGTAAAATGTGGAAATGGTTAGAAAGCGGTCAAATCAAACCCCGTCATCAAGATAAACGATCAGTAAAGGGCGTGATAAACCAATGAAAAGACATAAGTATGCATAACTGCGTGTGGAAATAAGTAAAGGAGGTCGTTATAAATCTGATAAAGGACTGATAGGATTTGAAACAACCATTTTTCTTCCACCTATCCAAAAGAACAGTAGAAAAGCTCACCAAGTATCCAGGCTGATCTTAAATATGATTGTTGGGCAAGGGTGATCAAGAATATCAAGTACAGCGATCACCTTCTGACCTCAGCATCCATCATGAAATAAAAAACCCTCATAATAAGTGCCAAAAACTACAGTACATTTCACTTTCGATCTTAGCATTCCTCTCCACTAGAAAAACCATCTCTGAGAAGCAAACTGCTAACACGCTGTCATACAGAACTTAAAATTATTTTTGCAAGTAACTAGGAGTGGTATTCATCAAGATGAATAAGGGAGGACCTTCTCTCAGGTGGGAGTTGGGAGATATCAGCTATTTGGAAGCACATCCAGAGGTCTATAAACTTTTCCAATATGCCGGATGCTACAGGTTTTGTGAGAATATACAAGGTTCCCATCAGCAAGTGGCTGAGGAATTTTCCCTCTCATTTGATGGCTCTAAGGCAGTCATAGGAAAAAATGAATTTCACATAGATGAAACCCTAATCACTGAAGTGACTGAACTCCCTAGCACAAGAGAAAAATGGTTCAAAACCACCATACCAAAATATGTAGAGTTCAGGTCTTACCTAAAGCCTGAGCATAGAGGAGTGGTGTGGAAGAAGAGTGTGCCATCATCCTGGTTAGAAGAGAGGTGGCAGTAACTGTTGAAGGCCATTGTGGTCTACATAACATGTGAAGGAAGATATAACAGATCCATGATCTACCATTTCAAATTAATGAACCACTTCACAAGTAAAAGCCCACTAAATTTTCCCTTTTACTTACACAGGAGTCTGGGAAAAATGGCACACCAGGTGAAGGATTAGCCCACAAATATTGCTGGCAGACTGTCTCACCATGGCTTTATCCAACTGTTGATCCAAGAGTTGCTGAAAAGGAGGAATATGGCATGGCCTTATTTCTTGTTTTAGAATGGATTTGAAATTGGTCTTTAGCCGGAAGAAAAGGGGAAGTCTCCTGCCAAAAATTCTAGCACACGAAGGAGTGGGAGAAGAAAGAGAAGGGCTATATCCCTAGTAGCAATAGAAAAACCTCCCTCCTCTTCCAAAGGAAAGAAGGTCAAAAGGAACTTGGACTTCAATGTAAAGGGCCAGGAAGTTGCAACACACAGTGAGAACATTTTAAACCTGCCCTACTTAGATTCTGAGGAGGAGCAATAGGAAGGTGTGGACCTAGCTCTATAGATTGTAGCAGTGACTGAAGAACTACCATCCCCTACACCAAAGGAGCAAGAGGAGACAGTAGAGAAGGATTCCTCCAGCAAGCCCAAAACTTAAAGGATAAATCAATTTCTAAGGAAAGTGTATGAGATGGAGATTTTGGAAAGGGAAATAAAGAAAAATAATGCTACATTGACCAATAGGAACAAGCTGCTACATAATTCTTACCTAGAGCAAAGAGAAAGATATATTTTCTTAAAGAGACTAAATACAAGTTACCTAAAAGACAATACTAGATTGTACAGGATGATTAGGCTCCAAAGACTGCAGCTGAACGAGGCCAAGGAAAACCCTAGCAGCCACCCCATGCTGAAAACCCTAGTTGAAGCTATAGTTAGCCTTCAGCCTCTAGAAAAAAGCCAGGCTGTTGTTAACCCTCCTAGCACATAGCCTGCTGAAGAAGAAAGCTAAGAAGACAGACCTAAAAGAACATTTTTGGAAGAAACCTAATCATTTTTGGAAAAAAAGGCTTTCGGTGGCTTAGGTGGACGCTGGGGCAGTGAAAGCGTCACTTTCGGCAGCTAATAGTTTTGATAGTCTGGCCTCTTAACCACCGAAAATAGACAGAGGCTTAAAATTAAATTTTGGCTCACAGGACTAGTCTTGGGCGAATATAGATGGCTCAAGGACAAAGTCTGAAGATGAAAGACACAGAAGAAAGCATCAGGAAAGGTCTGTTTCAATTTTACTATGACATAACAGTGGAAAAGGTCACCAATACCTAGCTGTTAAAGGAAAACAGTGACTTAACCAGCATAGGGCCAATGGCAGTGATCTCCAGTAGTTACCTTAGTTATCTGAAGGTTCATATAGTGAACTAATTCTTAGTTAGTTATACAAGTAGTTAATTAGGGTTTTTTAACCTAATTTGCCAAAAAACAATTATTTTGTTTATTTTTGTAAAAAACAGATCCAAGTTTTCAGGATCTGAGTATGTTGTAAAGGCTATAAAGCCTAAGACTTATTTTATTGAAAGGGTTCAACTTCGGGGACTTATATACCTATACTATTGTTAGCTTCTCATTTTGCTCATGCTTTGATATAAGCTCTTTTGTTATCATTTGTTCAGCTTCCATTTATGTCTTCTCTGTGCTTATGCTTGAATGTGTTATTCAGGTTATATTCAAGTTAATTAATGACTGATAGCTGTCACCCTATTTGCATGTTGATGTGATTTGAATTATAAGTACCATCCTTATCATGATTTAGCCATTTATATGCATCTGTTTTGTGTGTGAATCTTCCAGCCTGATGAGTTCTCCATCCCTGCACCTTATTGTCAACCTCTGAACAGTGGTAACTAAAAGCCTTGTACCTAATTGATTTTCATGCATGTCTTGATATTGGAATAGGTCACCTGACTTGATCCATTTTAGAAAACCCCAAAAACATTGTATGTTACCAAACATCCTCGAGCTACAACCTAGAGGAGTTTCCCGGAGTGATAACAGTATCCTTCAATTCTAAATTAATACTATAAAATTCCTACACTATTATCTTAATCTGCAGCAAAAAAGTGTGTGTGAGACATGCCATAATTTTTATATATTGTTCGATTTCCATATATATAATCCAAAAGCATCTATGAAATAGATCATATACGGGCGCTCGCACGAAGTTGGTTCCACTTTTTGGTGCCACTTAGGAAATTAGAAACGCACTTCCGAAGTGTAAATCAAGAACGCATATGCGTTATTGATGGTACGTTCAGAATAACCCAAGCCCAAACACAAGGCTAAGGTTCGTGGAAATCTATATCGCATATCCAATATATCGCATTCACGTTTTGTAATGTTAAATATCGCATATGCGATATGTAACATTACAAAACGCATATGCGATATGTAAAATTTCAAAACGCATATGTGATATATCGCAAGTGCGATATGCAAAATTTAGAAAACGATTACATTATCATCATTTGTGGAGGTCCTCTCCTTTGTCAATGAATTTCATAATCAATTGTTGCTCAAAGGGCCTATTTTGTGTGTTATTAACACCTAGTGCATGAGAGAATAATACTTGTTTGTATATCCCTATAGATAATTTTCCAATTCATTTATAAAACAAATAAGTCCATGATACTTCTTAATGTTGGTTGATGGGGAATAATGCCTCCCTTCCAACAAATATCTTCCCAACAATGTCAACTATTTTTTTATGCGAAATATATTTAGATACCTTTTACTGCGTTAGGCAATGTATTCGTCAATGTAAATATCCCTCTCTATTGGAAGTGCAAAATCATCAATGTCCCCTAATTGATAAATTGTACAAGTGTTTGGTGACAACTCCCTTAATTAAACTTGCTATAATGTACTAGCACCTTGATTCACATAATAATAATCAATGTGTTTTCTTGCATTTGTTAACAATATAGATCAACGAGTGGTAATAAATCGGTGTTCACCATGTTTTTTTCAACTTATTTATTCACATGGTAAAAACACATACATATCAATTGTTTTGGTTGAAGACCTTGGTCTCTTGTAACTCTTTCACCATTTCAATTACTTGAGTTTTGCAAGACTATACCATATGTCATATAACATTTGTACCACATGGAGAATCATTTTACACCCACTTCAAGTTCTATTTGTTATCATATTATATACTACGAAATAGATCCATAGTGTATATGTTTGTGGCTATGATCTATT
>LPNX010219659.1:0-74312 GCA_001517045.1 Pseudotsuga menziesii
TAAAGCAAAATCTGATCTTGAGTTGATTGGATTTACTGACAGTGATTGGGCAGGTGATAGCACAGACAGAAAGTCCACTTCAGGTTATGTGTTCATGCTTTCAGAAGGGCCAATCAGCTGGTCAAGCAAGAAACATAGTGCCATTGCACTCTCATCTACAGAAGCTGAGTATAGAGGAGTTGTTAATGCAACAACTCAATGTTTATGGTTGTAGGGTTTACTTGGAGAGTGTGGTTTCGAACCTGAGTACTCAACTACCATATACTGTGATAACCAGAGTACCATTCAAATCAACAAGGATCCAGTTCAGAAGCAAAGAACCAGACACATTGAGATCCATATGCACTACATCAGAGAACTTGTGCATGATGGCACCATTCACCTACTCTTCTGTTCATCTTCAGAACAAGTAGCTGATATCTTCACCAAAGCATTTTGTGAGAAGAACTTCAGTAATCTCAAATCACTGCTAGGGATTGCTGATCATGCTGTGAAAGCATAAGTGAAGACAAGATTCTACAATTTTGTTTTACAGTCCATGTTTAAGGGAGGATTTTCCCAAGTTGGTTTTGCCTCTTTCCTTGTTTATTTGGACATGTAGTATGTAGAGGGTGACTAAGCCTTGTTGCTAGGCCCTATATTTTTGATATATTACTCATAAAGTTAGGCTTAAGGGGGGGTGTTAGAATAATCAACCCATATTTTACCCACTTAGACATTAATTCATTTATTTTTGTCTTATTTGCCTAGTTCATGTGTCCCACCTTGTGCAAGTTGCTATTTGCCTATCCATAGAGGTCAAAATTGCCATATTTGACTCATGTAGCACTTGGGAAAGCCTTAGGAATCAAATATTCTTTATTCCTGGCCTCCTAGGTGCCTATCTGCTTTTTCTGCTTTATTGCCTGCTTTTTCAGTGTTTTAAGGCACATAGGAAAGCTAGACTAGGTGAGGTGAACTAGTTTTTTGTCCTCTTCATCCTCCACTCTTTTCTCCACGCAAAAGCATGTATGAGCTGCCATTTCATCACTCATTAGCTTTCCCATGCGGCCTTGCCAATTCGTGAGCTCCATGACAGATTTGGGATCAGCTTTTTACACCTATGGGGGATTTGCTTATTTTTGGTAAGCCTGCTTTATGCTAGATTTGGATGCTTCCTCATGCATTCGATTTCCTGATGTATTCTATTTATTCAGCAGCCTATGTTATTACAGGGTTGGCTATTTTACACTTACATAATACAGTTTAGTGTTATAGCTCCATTTTCAGTCTCTTTTGTGAGTGATTTTGCATGATCAATTGTTAATTGTTGTGAGTAAAATTAATCTATTGCTGGCCTTAATTTCCACAAGTGTAAAAAATATTATGTGTTTTTGATGACTGAATTATAAAATATATGTAACTATAATCCCTATTTAGACTTTTGACTGGTTTCATTTCTGATTTGTGTTAATCACTCAGTTGATATTCTCATTTCTTGTTTAAGGTTATTATGCATGAAATTATTGTTAACTGTGGGTGGAATTCAGTGCTGTGATTATTTTCTTTGGTTTATGTTCTATATGTTATGCATGTCATTCCTTCAAATGTACATGATTTAGTGTTTGCTTTAGTTTCATGAAGTTTCTACCCTCTTGTCTACAAACTATACAACCAAAACCCTATAAAAACCTATTTTACTTAATTGTGTTTATTGAGATTGTGTTGGCTTGTTCTTTCGGAGTCTAAGAACAATTTCTGGCACTAACATCTTTGGCAGCGTTGCCAGGGATGAAGCTGAAAGCTTACTTTCCCTGGGTTACTCATCATTTCACTGGTTTTGAGAGGTGAACTTAAACCATCAAATTTTAAAAGACTAATTTTCACCAGTATTTCACAGTGGCTACTAAAGGAGTTGGAACAAGAAATAGACCTAGTTCACCTTTACAACTGGGTGTTTCAGACCCAAAAAAGATATTGAAAACAACTTGGAAAATCAAAAGGTCTGAGTCATCACCAGCCCTATGTAACCCTGATCAACTAGACATATCATCACCTTTTTCTATTTTGAAGGGAGAAGAACAAGATTCATCTTGGTTAAAACCTAGAATCCTTGTTAGTAATTTTCAAGTTTTTACTGATCCTCAATCTTTCAAGAAAGAAAATAATTTATCTCCTGGAAAAATCCCTTTATTTCACCTCAAAGTTGGTAAAACTCCTTTTCAGCCAAGTTCTAGTCAAGTCTTTCCATCATCTAAAACAGTCAACTTAAAGATGGAAACCCAAAATCAGCTATTAGATATGATGGACCGAATGGTGGTAGCTAAGTATGCACCTCTAGTTTTTCCTTGGCCCTTAAATGCTCTCCCTGGGGGAGATTACCAAAAATACCTACCTAGGATTAATGGACAAGGTGAGACCACAGCTGAGGAGCATTGGGATGCATTTCTCAGCTATGCAGATAATCAAAATATCGAAGCAAAGAATATGTAGACGAGGATGTTCGTACAGAGTCTTGATGGAGAGGTCGGAAAATGGTTCAGAGAGTTACCTGCAAATTCTATTACTATAATAGAAGAGCTTTAGGATATTTTCATGAGATAGTGGGGTGATACCAAGGATTACACATATTACATTACAGAGTTTGGAGCCCTTAGAATAAATAAGTATGAGACTATAGATGATTTCTCAAAGAGGTTCAATAAAATGTATGGCAGAATCCCTGCAGAGATTAAACCTTCAGAAACTTCTACAAAACTCACTTATGCCAATGCTTTTGATCATGAGTTTTCCCTACTTTTGAGAGAAAGAATACTTGTTACTTTACTTAACATGTAGGATTCAACACTAGAAGTGGAGTATAATATATTAGCTTCTAATAGACTGAAGGGAAACTTAGCTCAATAGATATATGATAGGAAGGGTAAGAAAGAGGCAGCTCCAGGGGTTTCAACATCCCACTCTGCAGAAGGTAAAATTGATGAGATGGCCAAGCTAGTGAAAATCCTAATAGAAAAACTAAATAAGTTGGAATTAGAGAAAAATTCAAATAAACCTATTTAAGAGGGAGACAGAAACCCTAATAATCCAAACCAATTCAGAAGATAGTTTGTATCTCATTTCATTCCCAGAGAGAGAAGAAACAATGATATACAACGAGAAAGGAGAGAAGCTGAGGATCAAAAGGTGCCACCAATACTTCAGAATAATGTAGCTGATGAAGAAGAAATTGAAGAGGAAGAGTTCTTTGAGGATCCAGATCAAGATATAAATTATTTTGGAGAATAGTTGAATGAAGGTTTTGTGACTGAAGAAGATTTTTTAAACTCGGAATATTATGATGCAGATGTGTTTGAAACAGAAAATGATTTGAATCTTGAAGTGACTGTTGTAACTGTTGATACATATATGATTGATCCAAAGAAAACTTTAAATTTAAGATCATGGCCAAAGCAAGTAGTTCAAAATCCTAAGAAAAAGGTAGTTTTGCCTCCTAAACAGCAGTCTGATCCAGTATTAGAGATAAAATAGAATCAGGATAAGCAAAAGAAGATTGTTGAAGTTGAAGAGGTGAATAAAAGTATGCAGAATTTCAACCTTGAAAATGAATTATGAAAAATCAAGATCCCTATGCCTTTCACTGAGCTGATGAAGAATCCTTCTTACAAAAATTTAGTTCTGAAAATGATTGGTTCAACAAATAGTCAACTTCCCTCTAACACAGTGAATTTACAAGAGGAAAGTCGTAAAAATTTTATTGGGTCATCTTTGGCAAAAAAAGATGAAAATAAGGCAAGTGCATCTCCTCCTTTTTACATCACACTAACCATTCATGAGCAGATGATACATAATTGCCTTTTGGATTCAGGAGCATCTCATAACCTAATGCCAAAAGCTATCATGGAAGTTTTAGGTTTGAGCATAACAAAACCTTATCATGACTTGTATGCTTTTGATTCATGAGCTGTAAAATGTTTAGGAGTGATAAAGGATATGGTGGTTAGTTTAGCTCAGCTACCAATGACGAGTGTGATTATGGATGTAGTAGTAGCAGACATTACACCTAAGTTTGGATTGCTCCTCTCTAGATATTGAGCCAAGAATGTTGGTGGAACTCTACAGATGGACTTAACATATGCCACCATTCCTATATTTGGAGGTGAAAACAGAAGGTTATATAGAGAGTTACAATTTTCTTATGTTGTGATTGATGATAAGAACCCTACAAATCATCCCTTGTATGTTGTTGAAAAGGATTTGGGTACTTGTATGTTAGATTTTAGTGATGATAATGATACTGCTGTTTTATTACAGGTTGAAAAAGAAAAATTAGTCAAATGCACTAGGGAACAAGAAGATGAACTTTGGAAAATGTATTTTGATGGATCATCATGCAAGGAAGGTGCTGGAGCAGGGGTTCTTCTAATATCTCCTGGCGGTGAAGCGATAAGGTTAATGTATAAATTGGAATTTATTACCACCAACAATACTACAGAATATGAAGCTTTGTTGTTAGGTTTGAAAGCTACAAAAGATTTAGGTATTCAGCAGATTTCTGTGTATGGCGACTCCGAGTTGGTTGTTCAGCAAGTAAGGAACAACTATCAAGTAAAACAATATTTGTTGAAAGTGTACCGTAATGAAGTATGGGATATGATAGACAATTACTTTGTGGCTTTTAATATCACTTATATTCCTAGGGATCATAACCAAACTACTGATTCTCTTTCCCTAGCAGTCACACATTTCAGGATTCCTAAAACAACACAGCTAAAGTATTCTATTGAAGTTAGGTATAGACCTTCTGTGCCTGATAATGTAAAGAAATGGAAAGTTTTTGAAGATGATATTGAAATAAAAAGGTTTTTAGAGCTGACAGGTGAGTTTTCCAATTCCTTAATTGATTAAGAACAAGATGATGAGGTTGAATATTTTGAAGGTGTTGCGGAAAATGAGATTGCAGGTCACAAAATCATTGAACTGAAAGGTAATTTCATTCCTAAGGGTTTGGTACCTTTGGAGAGGATCTTTTCGAAAGATGATACTCCTTTAAAACCAGTTATGCAGTCTTTAGAAGAAAATGTGATGGATTGCAATATTGGTACTAAGGAACATCCCAGAATGGTGAAGATCTCAAAGGCACTCACAACAAAACAAATAAATAGGTACATCAAGTTATTGAAAGAATATGTTGATATTTTTGCTTGGTCATATGAGGATTTGCAAAACATATGATACTGGAATTATACAGCATAAAGTTCCTTTAAAATCAAATGTTAAACCTTTCAGATAGAAATTAAGGAGGATAAATCCATTTTTGTTTCTTATTATAGAGAAGGAGGTGAAAAAGTTATTAGATGCTAAGATTATTGTTCCCCTCCGGTATTCCTCATGGGTTTCCAATTTAGTACCTGTTAGAAAAAAGAATGGTGAAATCAGATTGTGTGTTGTTTTTTGAAATATGAATAGATCTTCATTAAAAGACAATTATCCTTTGCCAAAAATTGAACAAATATTACAAAAGGTGGTTGGTGCACAAAGAATTTCAATGGTAGATGGTTTTTCAGGGTATAATCAAATTTCCATGCAACCTGATGACAAAGAAAAGACAGCTTTTACTGCACCTTGGGGTACTTTCATGTATGACAAAATTCCTTTTGGATTAATGAATGTTCGAGCTACTTTTCAAAGGGCTATGGACATAGCATTCGTGGGAGAGAGGGATAAGTTTGTAGTAATCTATTTATATGATATTACAGTTT
Source organism: Pseudotsuga menziesii (assembly GCA_001517045.1). Classification (NCBI taxonomy): domain Eukaryota; kingdom Viridiplantae; phylum Streptophyta; class Pinopsida; order Pinales; family Pinaceae; genus Pseudotsuga; species Pseudotsuga menziesii. The sequence goes on from LPNX010219659.1 coordinate 5,742, forward strand.
TCTCACAATCTGATGAGGAGCACCTAAAACACTTGAAACAAACTGTCCTGAAATGCATAAAATATGGTTTGTCTCTTAATCCTAAAAAGTCACATTTTGCTGTACAAGAAGGTAAGTTGTTAGGCCATCTAGTCTCAATTGATGGCATAAGGATAGATCCAGAAAGGGTAAAAGCTATTCTGAAAATTAGTTTGCCATGGAGTAATAAGGATGTACAGTCTTTTATTCGAAAGATAATTTTTCTGCATTGGTTCATACCAAATTTTGCTGAAACAATTAAACAAATTACAGCTATGTTGAAGAAGGATCAGGAGGTCAAGTGGACGACAGAAGCAAAAAACTCATTTGAAAAGATTAAGATGGCTCTTATGGAAGCACCAATATTAGTAGGTCCTAGTTTTACAAAGGAATTTTTACCTTTTTCTTTTGCATCTGAGGATACATTGGCTACTGTTTTATTATAGAAGAATAATGATGGTCTTGAACAACCAATTGCATTTTTCAGCAAGACTCTCAGAGACTCAGAGCTAAAATACAACACTTTAGAGAAGCAGGCTTACTCATTGGTAAAAGCATTGAAGTTTTTCAGAATTTATGTTTTGCATTCCAAAGTCATTGCTTATGTTCCTAATGCTGCCATTAAGGATGTTTTGACTCAACCTGACAGTGAGGGAAAAAGAGGGAAGTGGATTGCAAAAATAACGGAATATGATGTGGATATTAGACCTACAAAGTTAGTAAAGGGACAAGGTTTGGCTAAATTGTTAGCTGATTCAAATTGCCAAGCTTTAGGTCTACATCTCATGGCAGAACAATGAGCATAGGAAGAATTTCAAGCAGAGCAGGAGAAAGAAAATATTATGGACCACTATGCAGAATCCACATGGTATGCAGATATTGTACATTTTATTTTGTACTTACAATGTCCAGAACATCTAGACAAGAAAGCTGCTAGGTCATTAAAGTTGAAAACTACTAAATATTGTTTGATAGAACAATAGTTGTTTTGGAAATATCCAGGAGGTATTTTACTTAGATGTTTGGATAAGCCATAAATCGAAGAACTAATATCTAAATCACATGAAGGGGCTTGTGGGGGACATAAGTATTGGAAGGAAACAACTTATAAAATTCTAAGAGCTACATACTATTGGCCTTCCTTATTCTTGGATGTATATCCGCATGTAAGAGAATGTATCCGTTGTCAGAAGTTCGCTGGTAAGCAAAAATTGCTGTCATTACCATTAAAGTCAATTGTAGTAAATGCCCCATTTCAACAGTGGGGTTTGGACTTCATAGGATATATAAATACTTCCTCTTCAGGGAAACATAAATGGATTTTGAGTGCTACAGATTTCTTTACCAAATGGGTAGAAGCCATTCCCACGAGGAATGCAATAGATAAGGTGATCATAGAGTTTATTCAGGAAAATATTCTTAGTGGGTTTGGATGTCCTAGGAAATTATTGACTGATAATTCTCTATATTTTAAATCTAAAGTTATGGTGGCATTCTATGAAAAGAACGTGATTATTCTAAAACACTAAACACCTTATTATCCTCAGGGAAATGGGTTAGCTGAGTCATCTAATAAGAATATTATTCAGAGTATCAGGAAGTTATTGAAGTAGAAGAAACGATCATGGGATTCAATGTTAAAATATGCATTGTGGGCAGACAGAGTAACAGTTAAAAAGGCAATTGGAACTTCTCCTTTCCAATTAGTATATGGTACTGATGCAGTATTTCCTGTCCAACTAGGTATTCCAGTGACTATTTTTTTTCAATATTTTCAAGAAGAACCTAATGATATGCAAAGAAGAATTTATGCACTAATAGAGTTACAGCAGAAAAGGGAAACAGTGGAAGAAAAGGCTCAGCTGTACAGGTCAAAGATCAAAGAAAGTTTTGATAGAAAGATCAAAGAGAGCACTTTTTCAGTGGGATATATGATTTTGAGTTGGGATGCTAGAAAGGAGCAGAAAGGAAAGCATGGCAAGTTTGATAATCTGTGGTTTGGCCCTTTTAGAGTATCAAAAGTTCTGGAGAATAATACTTTTGTGTTACAGACTCTAGATGGTGAGGAATTGTCTAATCCAGTTAATGGAAGTTTCCTCAAGCATTTTTACAGTTTTTGAGATGGATACTGGACTTTCATTGTATATACTGGTGTGAACAATAGAATAAAGACTCCATGACCCAATGGAAATTTTGCAGACTAGCAGGCAGCAGCATAGAAGGCACTGATCTATAGATTCTTGAAGCCTCACAGGGAGGTATTCATCCTGCAGCAAGAGCTAGATGTTATAGCCTATTTTTGCTTCTCATTTTTATTGCATTTATTTGTGATTGAAAGATTGGTTTGGTTCATTTCTTTTTAAATATTTAGTTTTTAGGTTAGTTTTAATCTTTTCCTTTAATTTTCATATTTATATTTAAGAGATTTCATAGTCTTATCTTTTCAAATTTTGGTTTGATTTATTAGAATTAATAGTTAGAGGGATTATAGAATGTTTATATGAATTAAAAGGTCTTAAAAAATAGCATAAAGTCTTGATCAAGGTTCTTTAACCAAGGTTAAACCATTATCATGAGTTATATTTTTTAAAATCATTAAAGCAAACTTTCTTGTAGCGTAAGCCTGGGAAAATTACACACACGCGCTACAAGAAAATCGCGTAGTTCAAAAATCATCATTTTTGGTTCAGATTTTTTAAAATTCTCACACATGAGATGTCATTCATACTTGGTTGATGGATTTGATACATGTTTCCTCTAGAATGATCATTGTGACAGGTGTTAATTCTTCAAGAAAATCATCATGAGGGCGAGTTCTGGTGGTCTATTGCAGAGTGATGGAATAATAATGATTAAACATGATGAGACAAATTTGCCTTGAATTTTGTATCCCATGAAGTGCATGAAGATCAGATGAAGTTCGCGGTGAAGAATTAGCAGTGTGTAATCAAATTTTGAAACAGGTCGCAAATCTAGGGCTTTAAGGAGCGATTGTTTAGAGTTATCGTAGTGGTCAGAGAAGATTGAGGAATGCAATTGGACACCTGACAGTCAAGAAAGCACGATTTCAGCACCTGGATTCATCACTTTGATAGGTAGGCTGCAAATTGGTATCAAAGTCTATGAATTTGGGTTTTTACTAATCAAAGGTTTAATGACAGAATTGAATGAAGATTATTAGTATATAAACCTAATTCATACTAAATGATGAATTCTTTGTCAATAGAATTAAGGCATTTAGCAGTTTAAGTGAGACAATTCAGTTTAGGATTTTTGGTTTCCCAACATAGTATTGTCTGTCAAATTGTCAAGATTTGAACAAATTTAGAGTTTGTTTTACTAAAGAAGTAATTTGACAGTCGTTCAAAATGAAAAGAAGTGGTAAAACCAATAGAGTTGAACCTTCAGACATGAGCTAGGTCCAAACATTTCTAGATTGTGCAAAACTATTTTCATAGGTAGGATGGTTAGTGTTTTTTGAAATAGTTGAAGGATATCACTCAGAAGTATCTTCTAAATTTGCTCAATGTTTGGATAAGGATATGGTGCCCTTTGATACTTTGAAGTTTAAATTGACCAGGGAATTGTTAGCAGAAGCCATAGGGATCTTAGATGAGGGTGAATACTGGTTTAAAAAAGTGCTTTTCACTTTTGATGCTCAGAAATATTTACTTCCATATGTAGTAGTAGATTGAGGAAAGGCAGTACCTATTCAAAAATTTAAACCAGAATGGATAGAGGCTATCAAAATCCTACAAATTTATATCACTTGTGAAGGGAGATTTGCTTTTGTTTTTAAATATCAATTGAGATTCTTGCAACATCTCAGCCATGAATCCAAAATGAATCTCCCATTCTTGTTCTTGAAAAGTTTACAGAAGATGTCTAGTAGGGTGAAAGAACATCAGGATCACACCAAACAATCAGTGTTTCATCATGGGCTTATAAAACTAGTCATAAGCACTATACTTCAGAAAAGAGAGAAGACATGGGAATATTTCCTATTTTGATCTGGTTTCCAAACAGAGAAGGAAGAGCAGTCTTAGAAGAGACAATTAGATAAAGGTCAGAATTTGATCAAGAAACTTAAAAAGAAAGTCACAATCAAGAATGAAGAAGGTAGTGAACCAAGAAGATGAAAACTTTGAAATTGAACAACAAATTAATATTGAAGAAAAAAAAGTTTCAATGTCGGAAGTGAAGGAAATCGAGCCTGTAGAAGATGCTTTTCCTGTAGAATTGAATCAAGGTGTAAATGAAGATGTAAAAGAGCAGAAACAAGTTCCTATTACAGTACTCTCTGAAGAAGAGGAAAGGTCATTATCTGATGAAACTAGGGTTCATATCAAACAAGATATACATACACATGCTGAAGAAGAGACAATGTCACGAAGGAATAAATTGAAAGTTGTTGAACTAGCTTCTATTACACATCAAGGGAAAGTTTTGAAAATGTTAGGAGAGTTTGGAATAGTTTGGAGGCCCAAGAAAAAGCCAACGAACATTCCATATTAAATATGAAGAAGCTATTAAACCCTAAACTAGCTGAAAAGAAGATTACATTAATTGAAGATTCTTCGTCTCAGGAGAAATTAGAATATAGTGAAGATGAAAATAAAAAGGTTATGAAGGGTAAAAAGAAAGTAGTTTCAGAAAATAAACCAGTTTTCATTGAAACTAAGATCTCAGAAATATTATGGAGGTTCAAAAGAAGATGATTCTAGAACAGCATCAAAATTATTCAAAGAGCTCTTGTATAGAGAAAGGAGAGGTTGCTGAGAAATCAGCTCAGTGCAGTATTAAAGCTAAAGAGTATTCATAAATCCCTGTGACCTTGACAGAGCATATGGAAGAAGATGAAGAAATTTTTAGGAAGCTGAAAATCCCTTGGATGCCTGAAGGAATGCAGCCAGTATTAGAAGGAAAATGCATTGATTCTGAAAATGAAAATTTGCAGAGGAGTATCAAGCAATACAAACATCAAATTGAGTACTGCATGAAAGCAATGAAGGATTAGTGACTGCAAATAAAAGACTGAGAGAATATTTGGAAGAAGTAAATAGTCACTATCAGGAATTGATTTCAGTTTCTAAATAAGCTTTAAAAAGAAAGAGACAAATAGAGAGCCTGTTTACAAAATTAAAACAAACTATTCAAGAGTTGGCACAACAAAATGAGGAGCTGACAAAAAGAGTTGCAGATTTGGAAGTAGATCACCAGAAATCCAGAATGAAAACACATGCTTTAGAGGGAATTGCTCTTTTAGCAAAGGCAACAAAAGACTTTTAAAAGTACTTTCAGAAAAGCAGTTATTAGTTAGTTTGAAAAAGTCATTTCGTTATTGTATGATGATAGTTTATATTGAACAATTTGATAGATGACCTAAAAGTAGTTTTGGTTCAGTTATGTAACTGTTTTTGAAGGAACAAGATAAATATAAGTCTGGGAAAGGACCAAGGGTTCAATTTTTGTGGCAAGGGGAGGCTATCAAGCTGTGGTTTATGAGCTAAGTGTAAAAACTCTTATGTGTCTTTTATGACTAAATTATGAAATATATGCAACTATAAGCCCTATTTATACTTTTGATTGGTTTCATTTCTGATTTGTGTTAATCACTCAGTTGATATTCTCATTTCTTGTTTAAGGTTATTATGCATGAAATGCTTGTTAAATGTGGGTGGAATTCAGTGTTGTGATTATTGTGTTTATTTTTTGTTCTATATGTTATGCATCTCAATCCTTCAAATGTACATGATTTAGTGTTTGATTTAGTTTCATGAAGTTTCTACCCTCTTGTCTACAAACTCTACAACCAAAACCCTAAAAAAACCTATTTTACTTAATTTTGTTTAGTGAGATCATGTTGGCTTGTTCTTTCGTAGTCTGAGAACAATTTCTGGCACTAACAGGAACAATAAAAATAATAACAAAAATTGAAATAAAAGAAATTACTAATTTTTTTAACATAGATTCTAGAACATAAGATCAGTGTTAATGTACAAGGTATGAAATACCCTAGCTAAGTTGATATTTAAATAATAGGTTTGAAAGGCCCAAATATGGATATTTTAATCCTCTCAAAGCAAATATAGGGTACATGAACCTTTTATTTCCTAAGGGAAACGTCTAGGAAAACTCAAGGGATGCTTCCCCACATTCATGGATGGAATTCCTAGTAAACTGAATAATGCACCTAATCTAGGGGTATTTGAACTAGGCCCCTGCTCGAATGAAACTAACTGAATTCTCAACAATGTTGAAAACAAATGGTTAAGCTAACCCACCCTTGGTATTAGGATATAAAAAACTACAAAACATGTAGTCAAAATTGTCGTTGTTGTTATTTTCCACTACAAAAACTTGAGAAACATACTACATGGTATTCCTACACACAGTGCATCGATTATACTTGTCATGATTTGGACGTTGAGCCAATGAGTGAATTTTTTTTTAAGAATTGGTATCACTTTGGCATCAATTTGGATAGGGGCATTGAGATATCCCTAAAATTATTGAAGGACGTGTCTCATATTTTACTATTGTTTTACTTTGGACTACGTACAATTATCATCATTCAAGTCTATTGGGTGAAATTGCTTTGTTGTCACAACACACCATAAATTTAGTCTTTGTTGAATAGTGAGTTTATCTAAAAGTCAATTACATGGCTGGAAATAGTTGAAAACTTTATGACTTCATCTGAAACAAGACACTGAAAGTTGTCTACAAAATATGAAAATGTAGGTACTTCATTTGACCTATAATAGATTACATATCGTTGAGCATGTTGATTTATCTTGGTTAATGGTTCTATATTTTTGGGTTAAATAGAATATGGTTGGTTATGTGAATTGATGGAAGATTGCGAGGGCATGTGATTTGATTTCCTAATACCCTATTGCCAACTCTTTTTATTTTCTTCTTTACATACTATGTTTTCTATTACTTTGGTGCATGCTTATTTATTTTGGTCAATAGTTTTTGTCAAGTCTATATTCCTTTATTTTAAATCCACTTTATCATTACTTGCTTGGAAATTGATCCCGAGCATGATTACATCCTACTCTCATTGCACCTATTAATATTTTCTCTAATGTTATATTGGATTTTTCTCAACTAATATATCTTTTATGTCAACATTGAAATATTCCACACCTTAAAAACTTTGTTGTTGTGTTGCAAATGAAAAATATCACAAATGACATTTACAATCTGGACTAAAACTCTTCAAGAGAATTGCAAGAATTCAATCTAATTTGGATGATGAGGATTTCCTTGCTTGTTAGTATTGCTGCATGAAGAAATATTACCATGAAACATAAGCTTTGTCCACTGGTAATTCCTATGGACAAAACTATTGCCAAGGGAGGAAGATTTGCATGGAAGAGAGGAAGGCATTTAGAGGCAATGAATGTTCAAACTGGAGCTAGTGGAAAAAATAAAACCAGGAACATACTCTATATTAATGATATGTCACTAAAAATCACTATTTATGAACATTCTTAGCTCGATAACAAATGTCAGGTTTAATCCCAAATATACCAGTTTGGCTATCGCTGTCAAAGTATGTGCTGCTGAAAGTGAAAATGTTGAAAATGTAAGTTCTGTTGTTAAATAAATAGGTTCGAATTTGAATGAATTGAATTTTGGATGGATGATAGTTTAGTTTGCTCGAAATGTTATATCATCTAACATTGGTGTCATTTATGAATGTCCAATATTTCAAATTCTTTGAATTCAAGGAGTGATAATACTTTGCAATTTGGACAAGGACTATGTGTGATTCCAGATGTGAGAAATTGGTGCACTGGTTCAAGTTCAATCTTGGCTAGTGTCGATTCACTAAAATTACTTCCATTATTTCTTTTTGAGGATGGTGATTATGCAGAGAGTGATATCACTATAAATTATTGGGACTTCAACCTTGAACTAGAGATATGGAATTGATTTTAAATAGAGAGACATTGGCACTACTTGATTAATCTTCATTGCATCCCAATCAGGAAAAAATGAATTTCAATCGGGAAGTGATGTTCCTGGTACTCTAGACATTTATATCATAAAGAAAAAAATGCATGATAATGTTTATAGAGCAGAGCCAATATGAAATAAATAGAGGTGTGTACTATGGAAACAAGCTCTACAATGGGGAAGCCATATCAATATCATGTAGGTGAGATTGTATGTTCTACATGGCCTTGTTAAGTCCATCTATTCATATTTTGAAAAGAATGCACTTGCAATAGTAGTTGTGAAGGGTTGGGCCAAGGGGATTTCTATTGCTGAAATTATGTTCCAGCTTGAGGTTAATTGAAAGACATATTTGTATAGTATTAGTTTCATATTGTTTCTACACTTGGAGATGCAACACCCTTAACCAAAGTTGATAAAACATGTTTATTGTTTCTTTAGGAAGCTACATGAGTAGTGTTGGTATCTCAAAAACCAACCAAAATAATATTATATTGGGAATGGACAAAAGGAGAAGAAAAATGCTCCTATAAAAAAGGAGCGAAGAATCAAAATATATTTCTAACTAAATATTGATAGCTATTTGAAAAGAATGTGGTATGAATGTACAAGATGACATTGAAAATATTCAGAATGACTCTGACTATAAAGTTCATGCTGGTAAAGAAATTTTTCATAACATGGCTGAAGAAGATTGCCAACTTGCAATGAAATTTCAAGGATGAGTAGTAAAATGCAGTGAAACATGACAAATACATAGCTAATATGATGCTTTCATGATTTATTTTCAAGATGGTTCGATAGTGTGAAAGGGACCAAGAAGGGACTAAGTTCTGTTGTTAAAGAAATAGGTTGAAGTTCAATCTTGGCTAGTGTCAAGTCACTAATATTCCTTCCATTGTTTCCTTTTGAGGATGATTATTGTGGAAAGGGTGATATCATTGTAAATCACTAGGACTTCAAGCTTGAACCATGTCATGGGAAATTAACTTCAAATAGAGAAAAATTTCTACTACTTGAGCAATCTTCATTGCAAAGGCATCCTTGTAACTTTATCCTTGACGATGGTGCTGGAACTTCAAGGTATACATTAATTTATAAGGATTCTAGGGAGGACAGTTCTACTATTTTGAGTCTTTCAGTGCCTTAGTATAGAAAATAAGGAAATAGTTGGGTGGAAGTTACAAAAGACATTAAACAATTGGATCAAAATGACACAATTGTGAAACTTACACTTTCATTATTGTCTTGAGATTGAGGGAATAAGTGTATGATGTACATTACATTACATGGAATGAATTTTTTTTATCACAATGGCTCTTGTATTTTGGTTGTAATATTATTGTCGTGGATGAATTGTATGCTACACAATATTGTATCATTTTAGAGGATCTTCAATTAGAGTTGAATTAATTGGTTAGCCTGGTTATTGTGGAAGCCATGGCATGACAGATTGGTTTTTTGTTTTAATATATTAGCAATGAGATTTTACTACTATACACTTCTTTCATTATAGTTGCATGTTTGACAATGTGGTTTGAAACAAGTTTGTTGTGTAATTACCAATAGTTTTGTAATTTGCAAAGTGGAAGCGTTATTATTATTTTTTGTAATTTGGAAAATGTTGTCTATTTGATTTCATTAAATTATGTGTTTTTCCATTCAATTTTCATTAAAATCCATGTACACGGATGTGGTACTTAGTGTCCAACAGTGAAATCCTACATGGATATGAATCCTTCTACACAAGCATGGTGAATTCTGATGTTTTGTTCAAACCACAATTGTTTAAGGGAACTTAAAACTTGTTGAAATTTGTTTATATTTACGCACAATGTATGTTATGACTTCTCTATGAGGCCTCCTTGCATAAAAAATATAAACATTCTGATGTTTTTTTTCAACCAAAATTGTTTGAGAGAACACGAAAGTTTGCATATTAGTAATATTGCTGGTACATGGTTCCTTTCACTATGCTAACATTTCATCAACTCATTGTGTCATGTTATTAATTTCTATGGTATACTTTTCATAATCCTCATATAAGAATGTTACTTTTGTATTCTATAAGCATGTTACTATCAACAGTGAAGGCCCAAAATGTCAGCATCCAGCAGCCTCTTCCCACCTCACCCCATACATTCCCATCAAAATTAAAGTTAAAGGAAAAGAGTATTATTGTTCAATTTTTCCATTACATCATCATATTCCAGATGCTTATGATATGTATCCAAATAAAAAAACAATAGTAACATACATTCACACCATTTTGACATATTCATGTCACCCACAGTGCACAATCTAAAATGTTAATTAATTGATGTATTTCCTTTGTTTTCAATGATTTAATAAGCTTTATAATGGATTTTGCTAATAATGGTAATTGTTGAGAAGTTGTCCTATGCTAGCTGGAGGTTTCTTTCTCAAACAGTTCGGTTCCTTCCACCCAAATTAAGTTCTGGATCAAATGTTTAAAGATTATCACGTTTCCAGTTGTCTTCACATACATTGGGAACATAGGTTTTGACAATTGAAGGCCTAAAATGTTTGTGTGTCTCCATTCATGGCTAGGTCACTATGAAAAAACCTGGATCATTGTTTAAAGGTACAATCAAAGTGCCTCTCATGCACAGACAATTGGACAATAGATATGGAGATCAATATTATAGATATCATTCCCATGCATTTCATGTCATAGAAATGAGAATGAAATCATTCAAATCCAATATGATTTCTGGGAAATATGATTGCAACTGATAAATCAATGGTTCTCTATTTTTGTAATGTTGTTTATAAAGACAAAGAGAGGTAGTTTATCCTCGGAAAAGTTTTATCTATTGAAGGCAGGATCTATCTATGTTTTAGAAAGATATATATTGAAGGTAGGATCTATCTCTTCCTTCTTGGAATTCATGCCCACTTTCACAATTAATTACTACCTTGAATTTTGTGCCCAGAAACTATCTGGACAATTGTTCCTTCAGTTGTATGATTTCAGTATTAATTGCAGTTGTATTGTACCTCGATTTGCATGCCACAAGTTAGGAAAATAATACTGTCTCTCCTTGATTTGCATGCTCATTAATTTCTATTGTAGCTTCCTTGGGCTGATCTATCTTTATGTACTATGTTGTTTCTCACTTCACCTAATGTTCTGTAGTCTTTCCATGCATTCAAGAAAACCATGTTATTCCATGTTGATAGGGACATGTGGATGTGGCTCACAAAAACACTATTATCACCTACTTTACTAAAATGATTTTTAAAATTATCAATATCACAACTTATCAAATTATCAGTTATGGTACATGAACTCTCTTTTTTGGAAATAACTTATAGTTCTACTCGTGTTTCCTAAATATTTTTGTTTCTTCATTCTATTTTACCATTTATTATAAAAATATTTTTATATTTGTTTGTACTTGTCGTTTCCCCGCCATATCTATATCCTGCATTTTAAAAAATCCAATGAACTGGATCTGTATCTGTATCCCTATCCTGGTAACTTAGCTTCTCACTAATATAACCCATATTACAAATGAAGCTGAACAAGTTAGGAATTCTAATTGGGACCATAGTCCTTAACAAATCAGAGATAATAAGATAAGTTAATTTTATTTATTCCCACAGGGGAACCAAAAGAATAGGTAAATAGTATTGGAAAATAAAATCAATTAAAAAAAGAGTGTTGGAGTGCCAAGGTCACTACTGAATACTGAAATCTAAAATAAAAAAAGAGATACAAGTGAAAATAGTGGAAAGGAGTGTACGGTAACCCAATTTCTTGAGCAGCAGTGACAAGTTACAACACTAATAGCCAAAGAAAACATATTGAATCAAAAGGTGACCCAAGAGGGTAAACCCAAGAAAAAAAGATCTGCTACTTAGCGTTGGGTATAGAGATGAAAGTAAAAGAGGGAAAAGAAACATATTTGCGCACATCAATCACTATATCACTAACACCCTTATAGAAACCCTAAAACCTCTATCTAAAGTCATTAGATCAAAAGCCTAAACCCGTACACAAAAATTTGAACTTCCATAACAACCATATAAATTAGAAGCAATAAGAAAATACAAGTGAAATAAGATTACAAATGCATAATAACAATAATTAAACACTTAGATTGTAATGCTGATTTTTAATGCCAAAATCCTGGTAATGCTGATTTTTAGGAACAAGTAGGAAAAATGTCTAACTAGATTTTTATAATTGTTTCAGCCTTTAAGGTTAGAAGGAATAGCTTTAGATAACCTATTGTCTAATACATCCAAATGAATCAACTTTTCTTACCTTCACAGAGATGCAGGAAGGCTCAAGCTTTCTTGTTTGGGCCTGAGCAGAAATTTTTTGTTCTGATTACATCACCAGCTCTTACACAACTGGACCTTTCCTTGAATGTTTTTTTTCCTAGAAAAATCCCTTCATTTTAGGTGAAATGTAGGTTTTATACTCTCTGTATTTGAGTCCAAACTATTTCAGTGGCACAATACCTTCTAAGATTGTTGATATGGGAAGTATTTTGTATTTAAACTTGTCAAACATTCCCCTAATTGGGAGAATTCCTTTGGAGATTTCATTTATTAAAGGACTTAAGACATACAATCTGAAGATGATTGGTTTAGGTGTTCATTCCATAAAGAGATATTATGTAGGTAGCTCTTCTAGAACTACAATAGATAAACAGAAAAGTTGTGAAGGCCCCATGTCATCCTCGTATAATTTTGTTATCCTCATATGATTTATTTACATTGTTGTACAAATATGTACAACCATGTCATCGAATTAGAAACCATGATCTGAAGATATAATGCTAAGCATTGGCAAAAAAATATTCCTCTCTTTTTGATATCTTGTCTTGACTCAACCAATTTATTTTCATTGTTCGGTGGATGACTAACCTTTGGTTCTAGTAAGCATATGGTTTTTGAAACTTGCAATTGATCTACCTATGTTTGGAGTTCAGAACTTGTAAATTTCCATGAATATTTGCAATTAGGGTCATCCCCATCACTATTTTTTCTTGAGAAGTAAAGTTTCATTTCAGCATCTGAACTGGCATGTGTCACTTTGACCTTAAAAGAGGAATCGAGGCAACAAGAGCTGTCAATACCAGTTTATGTCATGTAGTATATTTTCCTATAGTGCTTTTGTATTGAATTAGAAATGTACTTTATTGTAAAAATCATACATATAAACAACCATAAGGGGTGTTCTCAGATATGTAAGTGCAAATTGATTTTGTAGGAAAAAACTAGTCTCAGTGAATTTGGTATACATAACCCTATGATACTCACATAACTAATTATGATCGGTTCCACTCTGTATTACCAGTCCAGTTTTAGAAACGGGCCTTGTAAATCTTTCACCAAACAACGAGCCAAGGATTGAATCATCATTCTTGCTAGCTCAGAGAGATACCATCCCTTCGTAAGGGGTATTTTGCACATTTTCCTCTACACGCATTGCCATTTTTCATTATTTCAGTAGCACAAAAAATTTAATTTACATCTTATAGAACTTGGAAGGAGACTTTGTGCACTCAGTTGGTCTGCAGTATTTCCTGTTGGAACAAACATAGGCCTCCCTGAACATAAACCTACCAAAGATATTTATAACCTTATTCCTATTGTATTTATAACTTCCAAAAGCACCCAAAAGGAACCACCAACTGATTCATATATAGGATGAATTTATGAAAAACATGCATTCATAAGTGTTTATTCATCAATTGGGTCGGCAGCAAGTCCAGTGACTATGCCATGGTTTATGCAAGAACAACCAACTCTGTCCCAGACTTGTTTAAAGCAATTGCTAAACTCCAGAATTTGCAGATTTAAGCTTATAGAAATTGTTTTAAGGAAGAGTTAGCTCAAAGTACATCCCCACTTAATATCCTTGGGATAACCCAATGCTGAACCATATTCATCCCTTTATATTTGGGGCTTATCAATCAAAATTCAATTTATTGGATCATCAAATTTTTGCGATGACAACTAGAACATTCCTTGAACACAATAAAGATGGCCAAATGAAATGAATATTTTCTAATTTAGGGGGTCTCTCCTTGCAAATTGAAGAGTGTATATAACTAGCATGTATAAAAATATTCCTATTTTTATAGCACTAACCTCAAAGGGTATGGTTTTACCAACATATCTCAACAAATACATTGAAGCTCCAAAGGTCACAAGAGGCCAGGCTTAAAGAGTACATATGATTGATATAAAATCAAATGCTAGAATAAGGTTCGTTGAGCCAAAGATATTTTGTAAGCTCACAAGTAGAATCAGGAAAATTAGAAAGCATGCCTTCAAATTCCATTTTCTTCAATACGAGCTAAAGAGGAACACATGAACAGAAAATGAGCAAAATTAGTCAAATATCTATTTGTCAAGAACAACCAAAACCATAGCATTTCACTTTATGCCATTACCATTTGAAAATGGCAACACATCATCCTCTGAATAATAGATGTGTCATATTTATGGATATCCTTACCTTGTTACCTGTTATAACCCCTATGACAATTCTATTTAATCTGTTTTCCATTGACAACAATAATAAAGGGGAAAGAGGGCACCCTACGGTATTCCTCTAGAGGGATTGAATAATTTGATGTGAAACAATTTATAGGAATAGAAAAATATTCGGAAATTATAAAACCTATAATCCATGAAACAAAATGGTAATTGAACCCTACAAGAAAGATAATCATTCTAAAATAAATCCAACTCGTTGGTCATAAGCATTGGAGAAATCCAGTTTCAGTTTCATAGCTGATTTTTTTTGTTTTGATCTTCTTGCACTGTTCTTATGGCATCAAAATATGCCTTCCAACCATTGTACCAAATATCTAATGTGCTTTTCTTTGCATAAAGTTTGCTTCATTGTTAAGTGCACCTGTTAATATATGTCATGGGCATAAATATTCATTAAATAAGTTAAGTAGTGAAAACATTTTGGCTTCATTTTGCAAAACATCACATAATAGATAAGCCTGCACAAGTTCACTTTTACAAAAAACAAGATAGAGTAGAGAATGGGTTAGTAAAAATGAAAATATACATAACACCATAAAAACAAATACTAAAATTAGATACAACAGATACTTTATCAATCAACACATTCCATTCATCAATTAATTGCACGTAACCATATTCTCATATTAATAATGGTCAAAAGGAGGTTTCTTAGGTACAAAAGATGGTGAAATTGTATCAAATATGGTCCTCATCATCTACAATAGATAGGTCAATCATCAAACCTAGGCTTAGAGTCTTGCACACCCATGTGCAACCAAAAAAGATGAAATTACTACTATTACATCTTCCTTTTTTGAATTAATTTTGTTGTTCCATGCACCATTGCCTTATATATGTTGAATTTTTAGCTTTAGTAGTATAATTTTCATCTCTTTAAGCTTTAATTCATTATTTACTTCATCCTGTAATCATAAAATTATTCATTTGCAATATAAGTAAAAAACAAATCACTGAGATAACGAGAATGTTTTGTAGAATGGTTTTCCGATGCTAAAACCCTAAATAACATCAACAAAATCCCACGTGAAAAAAACTAGTTATTGTCTCTTGGCCATACTATCCAACGTTATTCTCAATTTCCTTCCATTCATCACTTTCTTTTTCCTCATTCAATGTTGGTGCATGTGAAAGTTGCAACAAAAGAGGTTTAAGCCTCAATCCCATCCATTTCAACTCCAGTCTCCTTAGGGATTCCTTGCAAATTTTATCCGTAAACAAGGAGAACCTTGTAGGTTTCTAGGTGAATACATTTCTCTTTAAGAGACCATGTGACAATGATTCCAACCACCTTTGGAATCCTTAAGGAGTCTGCAAAGCAGGAAATTTACCCCCTCCATTTCTCCTCTAATATGGGAGCTAGCTCAACATCTAATGTGAGAGTCTCATGGTTGGCCATGAGATATTATATCTTTGAGATATCAGCCTTGATGCATGAGGGTTATTCATCTCTTTCTCTCTATGTTTTTGTATATTATTGGCTGTCAATTCTTTATGATGAATCTAAGAATATAGGGATCTTACTTGGACTTCCCCTACATATATATTTGGATTCCATTTGTAGGGGTGTGGTAGGGAAAAGTTATACAAATCAAATTCACACAGCTAAGCCCTTAATTCCCGATTATATTTCTCGCACACATCCACAAACTCCTTGGGTTTTCTATCTTTAATGTGATTTACAGTACTAAACTTTGGGTCTAAAATATTTACCATTGATCCCTGAGAAATAGGCTGTAGACCTTGGCTACTTGTCTAAAGTTTATCATGCCTTCTTCCAGCTAATCCATTTTGGATATAAATACATCCATTAGCTCTTCTCTTTCAATTTGGTCAACTAATTATTTCTTAGTTTAACCTAATTTTTGTCCTTAGGTTCTGCGTAAATAAGAAAGGACATTGCTTTGGCATATATGGCTACTTTCCTTTCATCTCGGACCTAGGGTAAATTCGTGATAAATCCTGACACTCTGGTAATGCTAACTTAATATAATTGATATTATAACCCTATGAATACTCTATCATACTCCCGATTCTTTACATTTTGGAAGTTTAGTGCAATTTTAAGGGTCACTTTGTCATCATACCCTTGGAGCATATCAAAATACACAAGCAAGCCAATTGGACTATTGAAATATTTCCACCACCTTAGCCTTTGATACATACCTTATAGGTGTCAATGGGATCCCTTCTATTGAATGGTTGACTTCTTTGTAGGTTTTATGAAACTTTTCCCAGCTCAGATAACTTAGGAAATGTGGAAACAAAAAAACTATTGGCTTCTTCTTTGGGTCTTCGAGAGATAAAAAAAAAGAGTGAAGGATATAGAATGGTTCACTATGGGTGAGTATGGACACATACCCTACACAAGTTGTGTCAGAATATGAATTGCAAGAATAGGGACTGTAATTCGGAAGGATACTAGCTTAAGCTAAAAAACATTTGCTTATGGAGTGTCTAAAATGTTTTATTTTCTATGGGTAAAACAAAAGTTGTCTTTAGAATATAGATAAAAGTGACTATACAGATCTTGGAGAGGTGGGTTTATAATAATTCTGAAAACCCTTGTCTTGATTTTACAAATTTTTAAACTTCAAAAGAACAATATGAAATTACTTGGTTGACTAGTGAATGCGAATAAGAAGAGAAATAGAGAGAGTAGGGCAGAGAGTTGGTATAATAATCTCTTATAAATGGAACAACCCAAGAAACGTGATATATTATATCATTTTATCACAAAAAATGATGTATTGACTAGCAAACAACATAAAAAATGAGGGTTTCAAATAGTTGAGCTACACTGTCTTCAAAAAAACCTCAGACTCCAAGCAAAGGCAAAAATGTACAAAGTCTACCTGTATAATATTGGATTCCTAAAATATAAGAAGAGCACGATAAAAAGTATTTAACTTGGTGAATGGATAGTTTGCTATCATATTATACCAACTTATTTTGAATTATGATCCTCAAAGGATCATAGATGAGGCAAAGCAAGCCTTGAAGGGAATTAGATACTATTCTTTACAAAGATTACACATACACCCAGCTGTGTTCAATTTGAGGCCAGAGCACTGTGGTTGCTAAAATATGTTGATGATATGAACTTCCTATATGAGGCATGCATAGAAATTTCTCCAATTAACTATTGGTATCTTGGCCAAGAAAAGAAAACCGGTTTTCACACATTTCTTTAGGCATGGGAAGACCACACAATCCCAAATAAAGGCCTATTCAAAAGGGGTTGTGGTGGGAAAAACAAAATGGTAGAACCTAAATAAGTATAATAGGAGGATATTTTATCCTTGAAGAGATACCAAGAAGATAATCTATGCCAATACACTAGAGAAAAATGGAACAGTAAGAAATTGATAAATGGCACATGTATACCATTATACAAAGGAAATGACACAATGCAATGAATTGTGATCCAACTATTCATATTTATGTAATTTCACTTGGATTTATAACATTTCTTATTTTCTTACCATAGGTGTTTGACATAGTTTATAATATTTTAAGCTTCTTGATTCTGTACTGTAACTCCCTAGGTATTCTCATCACTAGAGGTCACATAAATTTTCAATGGAAAACATGGTAATAGGAACTTCAAAACTTAGATAATCTATTAGAAAAAACATGCAATTAAAAAGTTCAATATTAATATTAGGCCTAAATTAGTGCTTATGAAACTTTAATAGCAATGAATTCCATTGATCAAACACTTGTAAACGATGCCACTAACTTTTAGTATTGCAAGCAATAAGAAAGTATTACGATTGAAAATAACACCAAACTTATCAAATGAGAGTACATATCAGAGTTAGCATTTGCACATAATTATTTGACCATTCAAATTCTATCTAGCAAGTATGCATAACA
The DNA here is from genome assembly GCA_001517045.1 of Pseudotsuga menziesii. Classification (NCBI taxonomy): domain Eukaryota; kingdom Viridiplantae; phylum Streptophyta; class Pinopsida; order Pinales; family Pinaceae; genus Pseudotsuga; species Pseudotsuga menziesii. The sequence continues at coordinate 24,153 of LPNX010219659.1, forward strand.
TTACCCAATGGTTAGGGGTGGCAGGTGCTGGGGGGATCCTTCTGGATCCTCGAGGACAAATTGAACAAACCTTTGCTTTGGGTCTTGGTCATAGGACCAACAACAAGGCCGAGAGGTTGGATTTCCTATAGGGAATGGAAATCCTATCTAACATCGATCTCTCTAGGATAGCGATATGTGGAGACTCAAGACATGTCATATATAAAATGCTCAATGGATACACCACTGGCTCTATATAGTGTCGATGGCTGTATGATAAAATCACCCCTCTCCTATCAAAACACTATGAATTCTACCACATCCTTCGTACAAATAATGTTGCAGCTGATGCCTTGGCTAATGAAGGGGCCTCCCTACCCCAAGGTCACTATTCCCTTAATGGTTTAGACATACACCCCAAATCCATTCCCTAATGAACTTGTGGGATAAAAGACTTCAATTGCATTGCATTAAACCAATTCTCATGGATATTTGTGAAGGATCTAAGTCTTTAACGCGTCGTCCTTTATCTCTCCTCCTCGATGTCGCGTGGTTCCCACTCCTCTCAGGCCTCTCCTTGTTCCTAGGCACTTTTATGAACCATCTCCCTCAGCGTAAATGGTCCTGCAGCTTGCACGCTCCAGGTCTCTTCAACCTCTTCATTATGTCTTCCTCCCAAATTTTTCCTCACCCCTAAGCTCCAATTGGTAATGGTGTTCTCTCCTCTCGCTCTGTGTTTTCTCTGGAGAGGACTCTGCTGGATATCATTCCAGGTGTATACGAGGGCATATTTCAGGGGATTCCAGGGGAGTCTTTGCCTCTTACCAGGGTTTTTATCAAGGAAAGGTTGGCTCTAGTTGCTTTCTTTACCTGCTCCTACTCTCCCCAAGCCAATGGTCCTCTGTGGTGTTTAAAATCTGGTGCTTGGCTCAGTATTCCATAGCAGACAACAATTTGATTTTTGGATGCAACGGCTCTGGGTGGAAGGAAGGAGTGGTCGGTAATCTCTCCAGTCGAAGCAACAAAGAACGTGACTCTCTCCTGCAAGAATTTAGCACTCTCAACTCTGTTCTTGGTGGTTTCTCTTATGGTGAGTAGCCTAAAGAGCCCGAAGGTGCAGTAAGGGATCTCCATATTAATTTCTCTAGATTAGCTCTTGCCATTCCTAATCCCAGACAAGGAAGAATGGACCAAGCAAATGAAAACACCAGTCTTACAGACTTGAAGAAAAATCTTAGGCGTTTGTATGAAATGATGGCTATTGGCATTATGGACAACAAGGAAATTGCTCAAGAAGTAAAGAATATGGGGGAGGTGGTTAGTTACACCTCTTATCAGATAAGTAACCACAAATCAAGGATTGATGATACAAATATGAATCTCAAAGAAATCATGGGAAAGGTGGACAGAATTCAAGAAGACCTCCAGCGTTTGGTAAACATGAACCAAGGTAGTCAGGCAAACAAAAATCCTGCAGCAGCAGCTCATCCTATGGAGGAGGAATCGGTTGTTCAGCCAATGAAGCACCCAGGCAACCTTTAATGGTTTTTATAGTTTATGTTTTTTTGTATGTTCCTTAATCAGCAGTTTATCAGGGTATATACTACCTTAGTCCTTAGAAGCTATGTAAAAACTCTGTGTGGCGTTCTATGGTCATCCTTTTGGCCCAGTTTTGTTTTCTCCTTTTTTGAACAACAAGAATTCTCAAAGATTGCTTTTATGTAATGTATGGCTGTGCACATCCTGTTTAATACCAAACCTTTTATAGTTTATGTTAAAAAAAACATTACCCTATGGTTAACAATGAATAGAATTAGCTAGAAAGGTAAAGTACAACAACCAAATCACATTACCATTGGTTAATGTGAGTGTTTGGTGTTTAACTCAATATTTGTCCTTTGAACGTGCAACAAGGGTTACCATTAATTGTTCAACATCAATAGTAAGTATCAATAGTATCAATCAACGGTATGCAATAATTATTATCCCTTGTAATTAACTAGAGATAAGTGCAGTAGTATAACTGACCAGAAAATAGTGCTAAATATGGTTAGTACATGTCCTCTGAGGGAATAATTGAATCCTTTGGAGAGGATAAACTATGTTTAAACTCTAAAGAAACCAAAAAACCCCTAATTCTAATATCTTGACCATTTTGCAGGTATCTAGGAGGTGAATTAGGGAACCAGGTGGAATAAGTGGTGATGTTTTAGGGAAATTAAGTCTTAGAATGGGAAGCAAAAATTTTAGGAAGACTTGGAATAATTTTTTGGGTTTTAGGATTTTGCAAAATCTAGGGTTTTCATATTTTTTCACTATTTTTAGGGTTTTAAGATCTAAAAATACAGACCCAGGCACAAAATGCCAATGTTTGAAGTATTTCTTATAACAAAACAGATTGAGTGAATAACAAGTTGAATGGGAAATCTAACTACAAGGTTTTGAATTTGAAAATATGTTTAAGAAGAGGTAAACAATGTGTTTGCATAGTCCTTATCCTACCTACAATAACTAAAAGAAATATCTACTATGGAACCAGGATGGAAATAAGATATATTGGATCAAAATGTCTAAGATGAGAGGATTATTGTTATGCTACATAATCTAAAAAAAATAAAAAGAGAAAATGTATTCCTTCTCAAGTGATATGATCTTTTTATAAGCATTGCCTTTATCTTGTGCCCAATTCTAGATTTTAAGGAGAGGGTCTTAATAGAATTCCATTCCTCTCCCGATCCTAATCATGGTGGCATTTTTAGACCTATTACAATGTGAGTAAATTATTTTGGAAGGGGATTAAAGGAAATGCAAAAAAAATGTGGCTTCATGTGAAACATGTTTAAGAGATAAAACACATATTGTGAAGTCCAAAATTGTTGCAACCTTTTCCCATTTCCCATGAAATTGGTAATCCATTTCTCTGGGTGGGAGGAAAAAATACTAGGTTTTTTGTAATTCACCCTTAATATGGTGAATTGATCATCTACCTATAGCCAACATGATTATTGCACTCTTGGTATGCACTAAGAATTAGATTCAATTGATTGAGGTAGCTCATTATTGGTCTATACTTGGATCCTACTCTAATTACTTGCATAAATCTAATTTAGGTTCACTCCATATCTAAGGAACTGATCATTATCATATAATTACACAGAAAAACATATGCTTTGTTGATAATGTATGTAGGTGCAATAGGGTTCTTCCCCTAAGATATTCAACTCCCAAATAAGTGAAGGAGTCTAAACCAAGGTGACATTGGGTTTAATCATGAAGCCAATAATCTAATACCCCTTCAATGACTGCAATTTGACATAATTATTATGCTAGAAATGAAACCTTTTTTAGTATATTTTTTAGGAATCCTTTTGCACACCCTCTCTCTCTTACTAAGGAAAACTGATTAATGAGAGACTGAAAGGCACTAGTAATTACCATTAAACCTTTTTCCACAATTTCTTTTAGAAGCCTTGTAACCTTGATGCTATTGCAATATTTGCAGTATGCACCAATCAGAATATTGTATGTTGAGGTGTTGGGAATCAACCATATCTATTGCATTTCATGCAAAAGTTCCATTTCTTGGTTTCTCATACCTTCCTTGGAAAAACCATTAATAACAACATTCAACATTGTGAATTCCAACACTAGGAATAAATCTCCTTTTCACCACTTGAACATGCACCCTTATAAACTGGAACAAAGTGATATAAAATGAGTTTGGAGTAACCACAAATACTTGCCTACTTTATCATAAAGTAAGGTTTGCAAAAATGGTTTTCAAGCATTATCATGCATAACAACTCTCTTCATTAAAGCAACCTTTATATGGCATAATATTGCATATCTAGTGCAAAAATGCATAGCCAAGTTACAGTATAGTTCCCATCTATCGTATTTCTTGACCAAACATGCTTATAATATTGACTCTTGAGTGATCACAACTTTATACTACCTAAGGCCAAGTCATGTGTATGCCTTCACAGATGTACACAGGTTTATTCTAAGAGACTTAAGTACACCGAGTCTTTCAAAGAGACTTAAGTACACCAGTTGCTTCTAGTTTATTGAATTAAAACAAACTAATTTTATAAAAAAACAATTTTTAAATCTAATTAACAATCTATTAACATTAAACACTAACCTTTTAACTTTAGACATTTTTCATAATTTTTAAAATAACCTTATAACTTTTAAAGAATTTTAAACTATTCTCACAACAATTATAACCCCTTTAACTTTAAAAACAACATAATAGAAATTTAAAAATAAAAATTAAATTAAATTTGTAAAACAACTTTATATTTAAAAAATTATAATAAGACATTTAAAAGGAAAATTAATAAGTATTATCAAACATTTTAAACATTATACAAAGTTTTCATTATAAAAATAAAGTTTAGAACATTAAATCAAATTTTATTAAAATTGCATAAGTTAAAAATATATAAAACAATTAAACTAAAATCTCACTAAAAACTTAAAATAAACTTTTATTGATTTTATTCGACCAAACCCTAAACCTACCAAAACCAATGAAAAATATTAAATTATAAAATTTCACAAAAACTAACAATATTTATACCTTACAACTAGGTGCAAAAGAACAGTGAGATTGTTGTTCTCCTGAAGATGAACCTGCCTAAAAGGTTCGAAACTTGTCGAATTGAAAGATTCTCACCATAGTTTTCCACTCACTCTTAAACATCTTTAACTGTGGATACAATGAACAATCAAAACTAATCATTCTTAAATTAGAACTCTCTGCATACTTGACTAAGGATGATTTAGGATTGATACAATTCTTCTCACTCTAAGACGTTTCTTTTAAAACTTCTAGTGGAATAAGATGACATTTAAAGCTTGGTGTTAGGGTATTAAAACATTTATTAGGATTTAAACATGTGATTGTCTAATTAAATGGACTCCCTGCACATGAAAGCATCTGAATTTTAAGCCAATGCTTCAATAAGTTTCCAAACAACTTGATATAGTTTTTAAGTAGTTGCTAAAGTGAGTTACAACCACCGTTGATCTATTTTAATCAACGCTTGGTATTTAGTTATGAACTTTGACTATGGGCATACCATTCAACCTACTCGACATAGTTTATCAAATTCAACCAATGTTGCATATGCCATATCTTAAATGTATCCCATATGATATTTCTATATCACGATTAATATCCACATAGTTCACCATCCTACTCATATTCCTCATGGAAAACGATAAAATCATGTTGCAAGTATCATAGTTAAATTGGACACCAAGTACTATGAGATGAATAGTTGTCATTATCAAACTTGTAAACAGAGAATGAGCACTTGCAATATCTTCATTGTACTAACACTCTTCAATCTCCAACAAAGTAATTATTCCTACAACAAATACAATGTTTGAACTCCATCCTTAAGCTATATGGAAATAAGTTTTTATATACTAACTCATAGTTTAAAATACAATCTTTAACTAAAGCTTCATTACCTTCTAAACACCTGTAGATGCATTTTTATAAGAACCCATAATTGTCCTAAGATCTAATCCTTCATTGCTCGAGCTATATTATTACCCACTTCAATAAACATAATTAATTTAAAGGGTTTCATAACATATTTAGGCATTCACGCATTTAATCAAACTTGTAGCTACTAACCTCATTCATAGTCACGTTCAAGGAGAAGACACAAGAAAATAAACTTATTGTTTCAGCAATAAAATCCCCATATATTGTACCGTATTTTCCAAAATTCACCCAGATCTCAAAATGGGGTTTATGTGGCCATAAATCGTAAGGTGAACATATATCCCCTGATGTTAGTTTAAATATTGAAAGAAAGGTCTATAAGGGTGATTTTTTAAAATACATCAACATAACAATTCATTCAACATTTTCACAAACAATTAATGGATTTTATGGTATAAAAACATAGTTCCAACAAAAATTATAGATGTATATTTTTATGCCCTCTATTTCATACTCTACAACCACTTTTCTCAGCATTCCTCCCAAACCTCTTTTCTCAACATTCCTCTCAAACATGTACTTAACCAATGCCACTATATATATATGATACATAAGAAAACACAATTATACTTAACTGTTGATCTTGTACTCCAAATTTTTTAGTAATGTATCATAAAAAATTTAGGCTTACCAACTAGAATAGAACAACTAGTTTCCACCCAACCTTATTTAGCGATCAGAACTTCTTCCCTTGGAAACCCTTAGTTGTAAGAGCTCAAAAATAGTACCTAATTGCAACAATAGAAGTGACATAGGAAAATTAACAAAGACTTAAGGAAGAATCCTTTATTCCTTACAAAACCACTCAGATATCATTGAACTAAACAAGCTAGCTTAGATGAGTAATTGATCATTTCGAGAAACATTCCGTCAACATCTAGGTACTCTACAGGTCTCCCCCTAACCCATGGGGCTACTCTCTATTTATAACCTCTTAGTGGGGTGAGACCACACCCTCTTATGCAAAATTTATTTCTTTTTAATTTCAATAATTCCCTATTATTCACCACCCTTTATTGAGGTGATAGTCCCTCATTTTTTTGTTTTTATTTTAATTAACTAATTACGTAATTAGTCACCACCCCCATGTGTCATTTTTAGGTAATTTTATATTTTAATTCTCCATAGTTAAATATTTCACCTTCCTTATTAAAATAATATTAAAGTTAAAAAGGCCCACAAAAGTGGGTACCTTTAGAGTTAAACTAAATTCAAGGATTATCCTAGGTTGACTTACCCGTTTGATTGATTCCCTTGAGTTGTGTTCTTTTACTGGAGAATAGAGATTCGACACCCATATTGTGCAACCCCTGAGACTTATTAGGAATCTAAACCATTTTCCTAAACCTAAAACTCCATTCCCCAGTAAATTTAGCACTCCACGCCCTGATCTATCCCATAGATTTGAGACTCATGATGCCTTGATCTTCCATGGATTTAGGACTCCACATATTAGCCTCCATCATTTCTCATCCATTGTGCCTTGAAACTCCATGTTTCACTCAAGGTAGTGATTGTGAGCTCATACCCATCTACTGGTGTATTGGAAATGTTTGGTTCCCAAGACTTGCATAAATCATAACCTCATAGATTAAGAGCATCAAATAAAATTCACAATGAATTTCACTTAAACATATTTTACCTAAATGTATACATGACCTTCATGATCATTTTTTATCTGAGCATCCTTGTTGGCAGTTAACTATTAACTAATTATCGTAATTAGTCACCACCCCCATGTGTCATTTTTAGGTAATTTTATGTTTTAATTCTCCATAGTTAAATATTTCACCTTCCTTATTAAAATAATATTAAAGTTAAAAAGGCCCTCAAAAGTGGGTACCTTTAGAGTTAAACTAAATTCATGGAATATCCTAGGTTGGCTTACCCATTTGATTGATTCCCTCGAGTTTTGTTCTTTTATTGGAGAATAGAGATTCGACACCCATATTGTGCACCCCCCGAGACTTATCAGGAATCTAAACCATTTTCCTAAACCTAAAACTCCACGCCCTAGTAGATTTAGCACTCCATGCCCTGATCTATCCCATAGATTCGAGACTCCATGCATTGATCTTCCATGGATTCAGGACTGCACACCTTAGCCTCCATGATTTCTCATCCACTGTGCCTTGAAACTCCATGTTTCACTAAAGGTAGTAATTGTGAGCTCATACCCATCTAATGGTGTATTGGAAAGGTTTGGTTCCTAAGACTTGCATAAATCATAACCTCATAGATTAAGAGCATTGAATAAAATTCACAATGAATTTCACTTAAACACATTTTACCTAAATGTATACATGACCTCCATGATCATTTTTATCTGAGCATCCTTGTCGGCATTTAACTATGTTCCCTTCCATCCTGCCCATTACAAGGTATAGATAATAATATAAAACATGTATCATTAACAAGATCGTAATCAAAATCTATTCTACATTGTAATGATCATCCATGTCACAATCATATATCCTAGTCTATGTCCGATAACCATATGCAAAAAAAGAAACATTCATATATACTTAATCAAAATCAGTCTTTCTCTTGCTCACACACACACACAAGCATGCATCAATAATGTAACCCAAACTATGTTCACAACATATAGACCTATATACAAGTGTAGCATACATGAACCCACATCAATTCATAAAAAATCGCCCTCTCCAAGTGTCACAAAACTATCCCAGTCAAAATGAGACACTATATTGAAACTTTTAAACTTGCCATACATTATGTGTAGTGGTTTGGGATTTAATAAGGTGCAATTTTAAGTAAAACCTTTGACTTGTTGATAATGTGCATATAATAAGGTGTAATCGTAAGTAAAACTTTTGAATAGTTGAAACAACTACCTTAAACCCCAAAATCATGGTTCTCTTCTGCCCATTCACTAGACAATAACAAAATAGATTTTTGGGCATGAAGGAATGAGGAGACAACATAAAAACGTGGGGAGAAACACACAGCATACTCTAGTTGCATGAGGGTGGAAAAACGACCTCTCAAAACCCCCAAATAGGGCACCACTGCTACACATTCACTCAGCCATACCAAAAAAATGAAATCCCCAACCATGAAATAATGAAGAGAACATCCAAAATTGTGAGGGAGAATGCCCCAGATATCTCCAGCTGCGTGAGGAAGCAAATGCATGGGTGAATAATGGCTTGGGAATGCATTTCCAAGCATTTTCTTGCCCAAGAAGCCAAAAAATTGTTTTCCAAAAATGGGTAACTTACCAAATCCGAAAAACCCCCATGCCTTGCCCATTCCCATGCAATAACTTCCTCAACCAACTTATAGCTGACTGTGGACAAAAGGAAAAAATGGGTAGTTGACCACTTTATGGGTTTTCCCCTTGGCATTTGTCCTTTCCCCATTGGCTCAAGGGTTTGAATATTTCCCCCTCCCTATTCCTTGTGAAATCATGCCTCGATATCTTTAATGTTGCAGCGCATAGCTAGTTGTGGTATTTTATTAATTTGCATTTTACATGATGTCTCAAACTGTATTGTGCTTAGTTAGCACATAATCCTTCGGCATCGATTTTTAATCACCGAACATAAAACACTAAATCCATGGTGGGGCATTTTCGTTTAGCTCCACACCATGATTAATTACAATATTTACATCATATGCAATTCAATACCATAGGGTCAAAACCGAGGTGTTGCAACATTCATTCTCTAAGGCCACATGAGTAGGTTGAATGTTGTAACACCCCAGTTTTGACCCTATGGTATTGAATTGCATATGATGTAAATATTGTAACTAATAATGTTGTGGAGCTAAAGGCAAATGCCCTACCATGGATTTAGTATTTTATGTTCAGTGATTAAAAATTGATGCCGAAGGTTTATGTGCTAGCCAAGCACAATACATTTTGAGACATCGTCAAATTAATAAAATACCACAACTAGCTATGCGCCGCAACATTAAAGATATTGGGGCATGATTTCACAAGGAATAGGGAGGGGGGAATATTCAAACCCTTGAGCCAATGGGGAAAAGACAAATGCCAAGGGGAAAACCCATAAAGTGGTCAACTACCCATTTTGTCCTTTTGTGCACAGTCGGCTATAAGTTGGTTGAGGAACTTATTGCATGGGAATGGGCAAGGCATAGAGATCAATTTCGGATTTGCGAAGTTACCCATTTTTGGAAAACATGTTTTTGGCTTCTTGGGCCAGTAAATGCTTGGAAATGCATTCCCAAGCCATTATTCACCCATGCATTTGCTTCCTCACGTAGCTAGAGATATCTGGGGCATTGTCCCTCACGATTTTGGATGTTCTCTTCATTCCTCCATGGTTGGGGATTTCATTTTTTTGGTATGGGTGAGTGAATGTGTAGCAGTGATGCCCTATTTGGGGGTTTTGAGAGGTCATTTTTCCTCCCTCATGCAACTGGAGCATGCTTTGTGTTTCTCCCCATGTTTTTATGTTGTCTCCTCGTTCCTTCATGCCCAAAAATCTGTTTTGGTATTGTCTAGTGAATGGGAAGAAGAGAACCATGATTTTGGGGTTTAAGGTAGTTGTTTCTACCTATGTGAAGCCATAGCATCTTTGAAATCGAGTTTTTTTCCCTTGTTTCCATTTTCATTTGGGCTTCCCATGACGTTTTTTTCCATACCCAACAATGGTATTTTTGTTGTGAAGTGCTTCCTTGTGTCGGCTTGGCTGAGTAAGTCCAAGGACCCCATGTTATTGGTTATTTCTTTAGCAACCTGTGAAACCCAATTCCTTATTGGCTTGGCTAGAGAGTCTGTGAAACCCAATGATGTGTTGGCTTGACTGTGGATGTACGGTTTTGTCTATGTGTGAGTCTGTTGTTGTTCCCTAGTTCCTTGTGGAATCATGCCCAGCTCAGGTGTGGTAGTGTGGCTGAGAGATTGATGAGCACACTGGCCTATGGTTGGGTGGAACATTGCAGTGACATAGCTAGTTGTAGGGAAAGCTTCTTCTCAAGATAAGTATTATTGTGTATTTAATCCCTGCAATGATTTTGTTTATGAATTAATATGAATGTGATGAATTCTTGAATGTGTTGAATGAAATGCATTTGCTTCCATTATATTTACATGTCTTATGCATCTGTATATGTTTTTATTCCAATGCATTTTTCTGTTTATGTTCATGGGGCTAGATTTCCCATCTGATAGTTGTAGAAGCCTATTCGTGTCCTCTCCATCATCGGTACGAGGGGTGGGGACATGACAAATGTTCCATTGTAAAATAGAACAACATGTTCACATTACGTCTGGAAAGTTGTTATAAAAAATTAGATGAAATGTATATCATTTGGAATTAAGAATTAAATTTATTATATATCAACCAAATCTTATATGCACATTATCAACTATTCAAAAGTTTTACTTACGATTACACCTTATTATATGCACATTATCAACAAGTCAAAGGTTTTACTTAAAATTACACCTTATTAAATCCCAAACCACTACACATAATGTATGGCAAGTTTAAAAGTTTCAATATAGTCTCTCATTTTGACTAGGATAGTTTTGTGACACTTGGAGAGGGCTATTTTTTATGAATTGATGTGGGTTCATGTATGCTACACTTGTATATAGGTCTATATGTTGTGAACATAGTTTGTGTTACATTATTGATGCATGCTTGTGTGTGTGTGAGCAAGAGAAAGACTGATTTTGATTAAGTATATATGAATGTTTCTTTTTTTGCATATGGTTATCGGACATAGACTAGGATATATGATTGTGACATGGATGATCATTACAATGTAGAATAGATTTTGATTACGGTATTTTTAATGATACATGTTTTATATTATTATCTATACCTTGTAATGAGCAGGATGGAAGGGAACATAGTTAACTGCCGACAAGGATGCTCAGATAAAAAATGATCATGGAGGTCATGTATACATTTAGGTAAAATGTGTTTAAGTGAAAACCATTGTGAATTTTATTTGATGCTCTTAATCTATGAGGTTATGATTTATGCAAGTCTTGGGAACCAAACCTTTCCATTACACCATTAGATGGGTATGAGCTCACAATCACTACCTTGAGTGAAACATGGAGTTTTAAGGCACAATGGATGAGAAATCATGGAGGCTAAGGTGTGGAGTCCTGAACCCATGGAAGATCAAGGCATGGAGTCTCGAATCTATGGGATAGATCAGGGCGTGGAGTGCTAAATCTAGTAGGGCGTGGAGTTTTAGGTTTAGGAAAATGGTTTAGATTCCTAATAAGTCTCAGGGGGTGCACAATATGGATGTCGAATCTCTATTCTCCATTAAAAGAACACAACTCAAGGGAATCAATCAAACAGGTAAGCCAACCTAGGATAATCCTTGAATTTAGTTTAACCCTAAAGGTACCCACTTTTGAGAGCCTTTTTAACTTTAATATTATTTTAATAAGGAAGGTGAAATATTTAACTTTGGAGAATTAAAATATAAAATTACCTAAAAAGGACACATGGGGGTGGTGACTAATTACGGTAATTAGTTAATTAAATAAAAACAAAAAAATGAGGGACTATCACCTCAATAAAGGGTGGTGAATAATAGGGGATTATTGAAATTAAAAAGAAATTAATTTTGCATAAGAGGGTGCGGTGTCACCCCACCAAGAGGTTATAAATAGAGAGTAACCCCATGGGTTTGGGGGAGACCTACAGAGTACCTAGATGTTGACAGAATGCTTCTCAAAATGATCAATTACTCATCTAAGCTAGCTTGTTTAGTTCAAAGATATCTGAGTGGTGTTGTAAGGAAGAAAGGATTCTTCCTTAAGTCTTTGTTAATTTTCCTATGTCACTTCTATTGTTGCAATTAGGTACTATTTTTGAGCTCTTACAACTAAGGGGTTCCAAGGGAAGAAGTTCTGATCCCTAAATAAGGTTGGGTGGAAACTAGTTGTTCTATTCTAGTTGGTAAGTCTAAATTTTTTATGATACATTACTCAAAAATTTAGAGTACAAGATCAACAGTCAAGTATAATTGTGTTTTCTTATGTATTATATATATAGTGACATTGGTTAACTACATGTTTGGGAGGAATGGTGAGAAAAGTGGTTTGGGAGGAATGTTGAGAAAAGTGGTTGTAGAGTATGAAATAGAGGGCATAAAAATATACATCTATAATTTTTGTTGGAACTATGTTTTTATACCATAAAATCCATTAATTGTTTGTGAAAATGTTGAATGAATTGTTATGTTGATGTATTTTAAGAAATCACCCTTATAGACCTTTCTTTCGATATTTAAACTAACATCGGGGGGTATATGTTCACCTTATGATTTATGACCACATAAACCCCATTTTGATTCCAAATAAAATGTTTTCACAACCCCATTTCGAGATCTAGGCAAATTTTGGAAAATACGGTACAATCTATGGGGCTTTTATTGCTGAAACAATAAGTTTATTTTCTTGTGTCTTGAACGTGACTATGAATGAGGTTAGTAGCTACAAGTTTGATTAAATGTGTGAATGCCTAAATATGTTATGAAACCCTTTAAATTAATTATGTTTATTGAAGTTGGTAAGAATATTGCTTCAATAATGAAGGATTAGATCTTAGGACAATTATGGGTTCTTATAAAAATGCATCTATAGGTGTTTATAAGGTAATGAAGCTTTAGTTAAAGATCGTATTTTAAACTATGAGTTAGTATATAAACATTTATTTCCATATAGCTTAAGGATGGAATTCAAACGTTGTATTTGTTGTAGGAATAATTAATTTGTTCACCGAGGATTTGTATAAAAGGTTTCCTCCAATATTTGTTTGATGAATGTATGGATTAGTTTTATATAGGGTAATTGGTTTTTTTTTGTCATGTATGATTGTAGTTGTTTACTCATAGCTCCAACTTGTTAGAAAGACAATATTGAATCTTGTACAATTCTATTGAAATCTAATCTATTTTTGAGAAAACTTGTTTTCTAGAAATTTTATTTTGAATCTATGAGACTTTAAGGGGTATCTATGCCATGTGTTAGAATTTTAAAATTTTTATGCCAAAAACAAAAGGATCACTAAAAGAATGTCAAGCACAGTAGAACAAATAGAACACAAAGATTTATCTTGGGAAACCCTCGTGGGGGAGAAAACCCCCAAAAAAATCCTCGATATAGAATTCATCCAAGTATAGTGTAAGACCCAAAAATAATACAAGATGCTTCCTCTCCTTCAAATGTACTCCTTCTTCTCTCTCTAGCGCGGTTACTTGATTGTTGAGTCCAAATGATGGAGGCACCTCATCTGATTATACTCATCATGTGAGTGCATTGATTACCTAACCAAGTCAAGCTAGTTCTCTAATTAGGGCTGACATACCTAGGAAGACTCAATATAACATATATAAAATACTTTTGTTGGTACTATTGGCCCAAATTACAATAGCAGTTTTACCGTAATACTTTTACATGACCAATAACATCAATGAAATCTCCTGAAGGAGGAATAATAATAATATAGTAAAGGAACAAAATAATATCTTCTGAAGTTACATTTCTTTAACATTCCCTCTTAACAAGGAAGGTATTCTACATCATCATCATCAACAACAACAACTGTACAACTGGCTAGTGAATATATATGTCATAGGAAGTTTTGGAACAACAACAACATCATGTATCTGGAACATCGTCATCAACATCAACATCATCGTGTAGCAACATCATCAACATCATCTGGAGCATCATCATCAACATAAACATGTGACCATTGGAACAACATCAACATGTGATTGTTGGAACATCATCATCATCTTTAGGAACATCATCAACATGTAAATTTTGGATCATCAGCAGTATGTAACTGTTGGAGCAACAACATCATCAACATGTAATTGTTGGATCATCATCATCTATAACATCATTAACGTGTAACTACTAGAACAGAATCATCATCATCTAGAGCAACATCAACATGTAACAACTAGAGCAACATCATCATCAACATGTAAATTTTGGAACAACATCATAATCAACATGTAAATGCTGGTATAACATCATCAACGGCATGCGAATGTTGAAACATCAGCATCAACAACATGTAAATTCTAGAACACCACCATCATCAACATGTAAATGCCGGAGAATCATCATTAGCGTCATGTAAATGCTTGAACATCATCATCATCAACATGTAAATGCTGGAACATCATCTCATTAGCGAACATATGGATCATCTCTATAGTGGGAACTTTGGTAAACTAAAAATGCCTTGTTTGAATGTCTAATCCTTTCAGACCAAACACGCCTAGTCAAACATACCAATTTACCTGGGGATCAAACATGCCTTGTCTAACCTACTAATCCTTTTGAACCAAACAAGCCTAGCCAGAAATACTAATCCCCCTAGGACCAAAAAATACTTGTCAGTACTAACATACTAATCCCATTGGGATCATACTAGCCTTTTCAAGCTGACATACCAATCCTAGATTGAGCTACCACACCACAGCTCTAGGAAACCACATCATCATCATCACTCCCTCTTTTGAGGGAGGTCCTTTTGGACTACACCAATATTGTCTCAAAAGTATTCAAACTTTAATTGAGACATAGGATTAGTCAACAAATGAGAAATGTGTTCCTCTATAAGAACATACTGTAGCTTTATAGCTCCCCTCTGCACCATATCTTGGATGTCATGATAGTTGATTTCTATATGCTTTGATTTGTCATGGAACACCGGGTTTTTTGACAGCTTAATGCAACTTTGATTATGATAGTAGATATCAGTCACATCGATCTCAGTATCAAACAATCCTATCAACAACTTGCAAAGTCACACTACTTAGCTACAGGATGAACATGTTGCAATATATTCATCCTCTATTGCACTTAGACAAACATTGGTCAGCTTTCTACCGAGCCATGAGATCACACCTATAACAACTCCTAAATTCCATAAGTAAAAAAAAAATTCTAAGGAATGTTTAAACAATTTATCATTCATTTTACTTTATACTAGTATATAGGTTTAATTCTCAAAATAAATTACTTGTTTCCAAATGGTAAAGCGACATGCCTACTTGTTGTAAGTTACAATTTGTATATTATCTTGCTTTACCATAAGGATAAATTCACCATGTTTTAAAAATGTTTTAAGCCCTCTACCTACATACCCTATTTCGATGTGAGGGTTATGAGGCTCTAGGTATTACTTAGCTTATGTAAGATAAAACATTTTTCTTTTACTTGTAATAATGCAGGTGTTTTCGATGGAGGTTTAGGGGCTTACACAAAATATCAGTCAATGGAAGGGCCTTGGCCTTGAGCTCCTTTCCATGATTCCATACAATATTTACTTGTAATAATGCAGGTGATGAATAAGGGAACCCAAGGGTGGTAAGAGGAATTCCTAAAGTGATTTCTATCAAGTAGATTTCAGAAATGTAGTTGAAGAAGTTATGTAGGAAAGGTTGTAGATTGTATGCAGCCCATGTTTTGGAGGCAATAGAGAATGAAACTCCTAGGTTGGAGGACTCTCAAGTATTGTAGGAATTCGGGGATGTTTTTCCTAAAGAGATCCCAAGGATTTGCCAAAGAGGGACATTGATTTTACCATTGAACTTGTGCCTAGAGTAGCAGCAGTGTCCAAGGCACCCTACAGGATGAGCACACCAGAATTGTTAGAGTTGAAGATGCAGATGCAATAATTGTTGGAAAAGAAGTATATCATGCCAATTGTGTCTCCTAGGGGAGTACTAGTTATGTCTATAAAGAATAAGGATGGTACACTCAGGTTGTGTATTGATTACAGACAGTTGAGCAAAGTCAATATGAAGAATAAATATCATTTACCTTGAATTGATGACCTTTTTTATTAAATGAGAGGAGAAAAGGTGTTTTCCAAGATTGACTTGAGGTTAGGTTACCATCAGGTAAGAATCAAGGATGAATATGTTCATAAGATAACCTTCAGAACAAGGTATGGACACTATGAGTTTGTACTGGTACCATTCGGTCTTACCAATGCACCAACTACATTTATGTATCTTATGAACATTGTCTTTAGCAAGTCTTTGGACAAGTTTGTTCTTGTATTCCTGGATGGCATTCTTATTTATTCAAATAATGAGGAAGAACATGAAGAACATCTAAGAATGGTATTGCAATTTCTAAGAGAGCATAAGTTGTATGCCAAGTTAAACAAAAGTGACTTCTATAAATATAGAATTCATTATTCGGGTCACATTGATTCAGATGAAGGAATATCTATTGACCCTGAAAAGATTGAAGCCATTATGAACTGGCCAACTCCAAGGAATGTGACAGATGTGAGGTATTTTATGGGACTTGCAGGATACTACAGGAGATTCATTGAAGGATTCTCCAAGGTTTCACATCCCATCACTTCACTACAAAATAAGGGGTTGAAGTTTGAATGGACATCAAGGTGTGAGGAAAGCTTCCAGTAGCTGAAGAATATTCTCACAAGTGCACCCATTCAGAAAATTGCAAACCCAAAAAAGGACTTTGTGGTGTGTACTGATGCATGCGGTCAAGGACTTAGAGGATTTCTTATGCAAGACAACCACACAGTATGTTATGAGTCAAGAAAGTTGAAGGATCATGAGAAGAACTATGCCACTCATGATTTAGAACTTGCAGCCATAGTACATGCTCTCAAGATGTGGAGGCATTATTTAATAGGCGGGAAATTTGAGTTAAGGACATACCACTATGGTCCGAAATATTTATTTGATCATCCTACTTTAAATGCTAGGAAATCTAGTTGGTTGGAGTTTTTATGCCATAGTACATGCTCTCAAGATGTGGAGGCATTACTTCATAGGTGGGAAATTTGAGTTAAGGACATACCACTGTGGTCTGAAATATTTGTTTGATCAACCTACTTTAAATGCTAGGAAATATAGTTGGTTGGAGTTTTTATGTGAGTTTGGTTTTTAAATCAAACACATAAACGAGAAAGAAAATAAAGTGGTTGATGCACTCAATAGGAAGATTCATGAAATGCATGTGGCATCTCTTAGTATCTTCCAACCATATTTGAGACATCATATTATCAGTTGTACTACTGAAGATGAAATGTATGTACAAGTAAAATACAAGTTGCAGCAGCAAGGTCTTAAGAAGAAGTATGAGAGATATAAATTGGAAGAATATGGAATTCTTACCTATAAGAACATAATTTATATTCCAAATGTAGCATATTTGAGGATAATTGTTATGGATGAAATCCATCAGACTCCATATTCTAGTCACCCAAGATATCAAAAGACAATTGCTACAGCTAGAAAGCAGTATTTTTGGCCAGGAATGAAAAAGTACATGGTTGAATATATTTCAAGGTGCATGAAATGTTAGTAGGTGAAGTTTGAGCATCAACACCCAGTAGGTTTGTTGTAGCCTCTTCCAGTTCCAGAATGGAAATGGGAAGTTATTTCCATGGATTTTAGTATAGGATTTCCAATGACTTGCAGACAACATGATTGCATTAAGGTTGTGATGGAAAAGTTGACAAAGGTAGCCCATTTTGTAGCAATTAAGTCCACACATAAGACTGATGACATTGCAAAAATATTCATGAAGGATATTTTCAGATTACAAGGATTTCCTAAGGCAATAGTTTTGACAGAGATATCAAGTTCACTTCCAATTTTTGGAAGGGGTTGTTTGCAAATTTGGGTACAAATTTAAACTTTGGCTCTTCCTACCATCCTCATACTAATGGGAAAATAAAGAGAGTGAATCAGGTGCTTGAAGACATGCTTCGCATGTATGTGATGGACAAACCAACCAAGTGGGAGGATTATTTACACTTGGTAGAATTTGCATATAACAATGGAAAGAAAGCATCCTTGGGTATGAGTCCATATGAATATTTGTATGGAAGAAGGTGTAGGATACCAGTGACATGGGATAATCCAGTGAACATGAGTGTGATTGGTCCATATTTTCTCAAGGAAATGGAGCAAGAGGCTGCAAAGATCAGGCAGAATCTGAAAGTAGCCTAGGACAAACAAAAGAGATATACTGATAAGCATAGAGTGCATAGAGAGTTCAATGTTGGGGATCAAGTTTACCTCAAAGTGAGGGAAAGGAATATTTTCTTGAATCTTGGAAGTTGTGCCAAGCTGCCACCTAGATATTGTGGGCCTTTTCAGGTTCTTGAAAGAATAGGGCCAGTTCCATATAGACTTGCATTTCCTGCTAGCACTAGAGCTCATAATTTTTTTCATGTTTCTTTGCTTAAAAAGTATGTACATTACCCTAACCATGTGATAAATTGGGATGTGATTCAGGTGGAACCCGAGGGAGAGTTCCAAACCAAGCCAATGTGCATCCTCGACAGGAAGGTCACAATGCTCCGGAATTGAGCCATAGGATAGGTAAAGGTGAAATTGGAGCACTACGATCCTGAAGAGGCTAAGTGGGAGCTAGATGATTCCATGTGATTGGGACATCCATTTTTGTTCAATTTTGCAGAGCACTAAGGTAGTGTCAGTCTAGCATTTTTGTTCAGTTTTGATGAGCACTAAGGATAGTGTTGTTGTAAGGGGAAGGGGAATGTAACACCCCAGTTTTGACCTCATGGTATTGAATTGTACATGATGTAAATATTGTATGGAATCATGGAAAGGAGCTCAAGGCCAAGGCCCTACCATTGATTGATGTTTTGTGTAAGGCACTAAACCACCAGGACAAAGATACCGTGTAAGCCTATTCAGCTCTCT
The DNA here is from genome assembly GCA_001517045.1 of Pseudotsuga menziesii. Taxonomy (NCBI): domain Eukaryota; kingdom Viridiplantae; phylum Streptophyta; class Pinopsida; order Pinales; family Pinaceae; genus Pseudotsuga; species Pseudotsuga menziesii. The sequence continues at coordinate 43,366 of LPNX010219659.1, forward strand.
TTGTAACTTAGCAGTCACACTTGCAGTCAAAACTGTTAGCAATTCACTCTACCTTTCCTCTCATCTAATTTCCTCTTGTGTTCCTAACTTGTCAATTTCTAACAAATCCAGAAGTTCTAATCTTTGAAATGTAGTGAGCCTCATGCTCATTCGATGGGTACATATGTGCTTTCCTAGGTATTTGGGTCAGTTTTGTAATTGAATGAGCCACTTGCTTAGTTCCTCCTTTCTTGGGAACATGACCACAATTATAGGGAAATTTTCTCCTGCAACAAGTAGAAATTGAATGTTGTTGCTGCCATTTTTCATTTTTTTCCCTCTACACTAGATCATTCCTCCTAATGGGTTAGTGAACACTCTTAAAAAATCCTCTTTGGATAGGTGTCTCTTCTTTTAATTATTAAATAATAAAATAATTCAATTACTATCATCTTTACAATAGCTTACAATAATTCAATTACTTTACAATAGCTTTTAAAGTAATGTATTTTCACAAAATAAAATGCTTTTAGTTCTAGGTGGGTTACAACACCCGATACTAAACTAAAACAACATTTCGAGGTTCTATTTATGTCTTCAGCACTTCCTTCCCAATCTTAACTTGCGAATCCATGTAATCTGATCTCACTATCAGATGCATATCTAAGACATAATCCCATGTACCCTTTAGGTACCTCGTCACATGTTTTTTTCAAACAAGTGAACTTGTCGAGGCTCCACCATATACTGACTCAAGGTGTTCACAACAAAACATATATACAATCTTGTTTTTTTCAAATACATCAGTGAACCAACAATATGTCTGTTTAGTGTAACATCTACTGTTTGTAAGGAATCATCATTCAAGAGCTTCAAATTTGTCACCATTGGAGTATTTATTGCCTTACATACCATCATCCAAATCTCTTTAGGATCTCAAAATCATATTTTCCTTGGTTTAGTGAAATCTCATCCGGGAACTACCATATCTAGAGGCCTAGAAAGTAATGCATGATACCAAGGTTTTTCATCTCAAATTCTTCGAAAATATTCTTCTTACATTCACTAATGAGCTTCTCTTCTCATGTAAAAAATATATCATCCACATATGACAATAATATCACAATCCCATCATCTACAATTAGGAATCCATCAATTCACTAGAATCTTCTTTACTTTTGATAAATCCCAAAAATCATTAGGAATCCATCAATTCTTCCATACCATGCTCTGGGTACTTCCTTCAACCCATATAATGCTTTCTTCAATATACATACATGTGTCTTTCTATCATGTGTTTCAAATCCTTATGGTTTTTCAATGTACACTTCCTCTTCTATTACACCATTTAAGAAATACGTCTTTACGTCCATATGGTGTAGCTTCCATTTCATATTGGTTTCCAAGGAAATTATGGTTTTGATTTAAGTGCATCTTGATACGAGGGTGACAATATCTTCATAGTCAAATACTTCTTTCTAAGAGAACCCTCAAGCTACAAATCTTGCCTTGTATTTTTCAATATTTCCATCTGTTGAATGCTTTGTCTTGAACATCCACTTTGAGGAGACTCGAGACTACTAATTTATCTTTTGGTTTTGACATCACATCCCAAAAATCATTATTTACAATAAACTAGTATTCCTTGACCATGGAATCCATCCATTCCTTCTTCTTTGTTGCTTCTTCAAAACATGTAGGTTCTCCCTCAACAAGGTTTCACATCAATGCCACATAACCAGAGTATGGCCTTGGTCTCTTGCTTCCTTCTGGAGCACCATACTTTTTTTCCTCCCGAATTATATCACGAGCCCAAGATGGCCTTATTTTCTGTGAGATCATCTCATGAGGTGACTCCATAGGAATTTGGGGCTCTTTCATGTCATGGTCTTCTGGTATATGCTCTTCTTCAACATCTCAGACTAGTAATATGTTAGTCTCTACAACTCTAGGAGATTTGGTTTTCTTCATGATCCTGATCAGCATATTTATTTATGGACTTGCTAAAAGTTGCATCCTCATCAAATGTAACATATTTTTTTATCTCAATCTGACGGTAACCTGGGATGTAAATTGTGTAAGCTTTTGATTGATCACTATAACCAACAAATATTCCCTTCTTTCCTAAAGGGTCCAACTTTGATGTTTTCTTCTTAGAAACATGTATGTATACAATGATTTTACCACTCTCAAGTGCATGATGGGGGTAACAATTCAACTCTATGAATCAAGTATTGTAATGGCCGAAGCATAATAATAATAAGCAAAGCAGGAAATACACTACACATAGAACACACACACACACACACACACACACACACACACACACACACACACACAATATGCAATAATTCAAACCAATCTCTATTACTTCATTACTTTTCATTACTATTGTATATTAGAATAATGTACATGCTTAAATAGAGTGTTGAGAATGCTTAGGTTGTTTGCTTGTTACGTTCAGTTACAAGAGAAGTTGGGACTGTTCTAGAAATTCAACCGTTACAGATGGCTAAAAGACACAGAGACAATATGTTATAGTTCAGCGGTCGTTAGTGTCAATGATGTATGTCAAGGTGCTCAATATGTTGAAAATAACATTCTACCCTCTTCTACAACGTATCCTAAATAAGAAAAAGGTAGAGAGAGATAACCAAAAATGAAAGAGAAAAAGAGAATATTATAGTATTTTTGCAATCAATTTTTATCCCAAAGTCATATTGCAGTGATCTTGGTACCGTTGGAAAGGTCTCATCGACGGATACAACTTTTGTGTTTTGAGCTTCGCCAGATTCCTGATGGTTTGGCTGGGGTGTGCATTTTTATAAATATGGGCATGAGGAATCTCAAAAAGCATCTTTTCAAATATGTTTTATGAAAAACATCTTTTAAAGAATATTCTCAAATATGCTTTAAAATATTCTTTTCATAAAGCATCTTTGAAAAGGTTTTTGGAGATTCCCCATGCCCATATTTACAAAAATGCATGCCTAGTCCAAACTGTGACTAATCTTGCAAATCTCCAAACATGAAAGTTGTATCTCTCAATGCGACCTTTCCAATGGTACTAAGAGATCCATAATCTGACTTGGGTATCAAAAGTTATCAAAAAAACACTGTAATATTATCTTTTTCTCTCTCATTTTTTCTGATCTCTCTCTACCTTTTTCTTATTTAGGATACATTTTGAGCTTGTTAATTTCTTATGAAGTTGATATTGAACATGTCAAGGTGTGGAACTTGTTGAAGTCGATGTTGAACCTGTCGAGGTCAATGTTGGAATCCATTGTCTCCGACAAATAATGCCAACTGCTAGGTGGATCATACATGACAACCAAATACCTTTAGATGGATGACTCCAGGATTCTCACTAGTAAACATTTCTTCTAGAGTGTTGTTCCCAAGAGCATTATGGAAGTTTTTGTTATGCACATAAAATATGGTTCTAGCAGCTTTAGTCCATAAGTGCATAGGTATATTTTGATCATGGATTTTACTCTTCTATGATGGATCTATTCTTTCTTTATTCCACTCCATTCTATTTAGGATTATAGGGGGTGGTGAGATCCCTCTTAATCCAAACTTCTTTACAAAAAATATGCTTGAATTCATTTGATGTGAATTCTCCTCCATTATCTAATCTTAAGGTTTTGATCTTCTTTCTAGAGATATTTTCTACAAGGGCCTTAAATTCCTGGAACTTTCCACATACCTCATCTTTGTCTTCAAGAAATAAATCCAAGTCTTACAAGAATAGTCATCAACAATAAAAACATACAATAAGCATACTCGCTTAGAAAAGTAGCTGACATTGGACCACATACATCTGAGTGAAAAATGTCCAAGATCCCTTTTGATTTATTGTTACTTCTTGGAAATGGTTTCTTGTTATTCTTTCCTTGTGCACATCCTTTGCTGCAACACCTTCATGATTAATATGGGATAATGGTATTAACTGTTAGGGATGAATCTGAATGTCCCTTCAAATTGTAGAGTCCTCCCTCTTCAATACCAAACATGACTGCATCATATATTCTCTTTAATTTTGGCAAAATGAGGACTTCACCAATTACAAAAGAAACTTTGAAACCTTTCTTATATAAACTTGAGATAAAAATGAGATTCTTTTTCAAAACTAGAAGATATAAAACTTCCTCCATCTTCATGGACTTTCTGGATTCCAACTTATAAGAGGCTTCTCCCATTCCTTTGATGGGATATTGATAATCATTTCCAAGATTCACTTTGTGTGAGGAGTCTTTCTGAATAAGATGAGAAGGAGTCCTTGAAACATGTTATGTGCTTGGAAGCACTACTGTCCACGAGAAAAGTGTCACTTCCATGTGAGACTAAACCTATGCGGGCTAAAATTAAGACATATTCTTCATTGGAGTCATCATATTCTTTGGTGTTCTCTTCAACTGGGTGATCATCTTCGATTGCATGGGAATGAAACCTTTTGTTTTTCTTCTTGAACTATTCCTTTTAAGGGGATAGATCCTTGCAATATGTCCCATCTAATGACATGTATAGCATTCAAAGGAAGACAAGACCCTTGTATTCCTCTGGTCTCTTCAAATTAGAGGAAATTTCAACTCAAAATCACCCTCCTAAGGAAAAATCAATAAATTGATAAAATAGTGCCATGTAGACATTTTTTTAATATATTAATCTATTATTTCACTTTTATCAAAGGTGCCCAGAATTGTTGCACTTTTTGCAATGCTGCCCTAGATATATGTTTTATATTAAAATCAATTAATGAGAACAAAGTTAGATGAAACTTTTCACCCAAATGTAATAATAAAAATCACATAAAATAATGAAAAAAATTTAATACATAATTTCAACTAAAAATTTGTTATTTTGAGAAGAGTGTTTCACCCCAAAATAACCTTAGAAATCACTTAAAATAAGGAAATAAATTTAATACTTTATTTCATCTAAAAATTAGTTATTTCAAGGAGGATAAATGTTTCACCCCAAAATAAAGATAGAAATCATAAAATATGGAAAACAATTTAATACCTAATTCCACATAAAAAATATTATTTAGTTATTTGACTCAACTTTTCTAAATGTAAAATTTATTTAATTTTATTAAAAAATATATACAATATTATACCTAACCTAACAAAGACTATTAAATATTATTAAAAAAAATTATATAATATTGCATCCACCTTCGAATTAAAAATCTTATATAATTTTAGGTAATCATATTATTAAAAAAATACATGCCCAAATTTATATTTTATTACACCTATAATTTTATTTAAAAACATATACAATATTATATAATAATTTTAAAATTACAATTTTATTAATTCAATATTATTATTTAAATATGTTTTATAGTTTTCATCTAAATTATTAAAATTGTTTATTCATTTTTTATGAAAACAATAAAAATACTACAGAATAAAATTATTATTTATTATACATAACCATATTATTAAAAAATAAGTTTCAATATACACAAAATCATTAACACATAGCCAAAATAAAAATATTATACAATAATATTATAACCTAAAACATAGAATTCAACGAGAAGATGAAAACTTTTTTAGAAGCTTGAAATTTGGAATATGATTCTACCTATTCAAACTATAATTTTCCTGAATTCGGTTTTTCAGGTACCAATTTGGCGGAATCCGGGGGACTTTTTTCTGAATCCGAAGATGGTTGATATATTATATTCTCTTTGAAAAATAATTGAACACTTAGTTTTCCCCATTGCCATTGCATAGGACCGCTCCAACTAAGGAATACGAGTTAAAATTAAATATTAATATATATAAACTTGTATAAATATTAGTTGGGTGGATATTGTGGTCATGGTAAGGAGAAACATATTAATATTTTATATATATTTATTTTATTAAAATTACTATAAATTTATGGTTTGAAAAAATCAATTTATTTAATTACCAGACTTAATATAATTAATATTGATAAAAAGAAGTATTCCCGTGCATTAACTTTTTCAATATGATAATTTATTATAATTAGTAGAGAATGGGTTATCATATTAATTTTATTTGCAAGACAAATCGCGGCAATTATGGCCCAGAGATTATTTCAATATTCAAGAGAATTTGGGGAAGAAGTAAATAAATAATATTATTGAAATATTTCATTATTTCGAAATTAAATAATAAAAAATTGTTTAAGAGGTGTTCTCTTTTTGAATTTTAAAGCATTTTGATTGGCTAATACATGATGACATGGAATTTGTATTATTTTTGGAAGGCCCATTTTAAATTGAATTTTTGGATCTTTGAGGTCTTCTAGTCCACTATCCTTTCTCTTGTTATTTCTTTTCTTTACATGGGCTTCCAAATCTTGGTCTTCATTGTCATCTAACTTCTCTTCTCTGTTTCATATTCTTTCTTCTTCTTGTATGCATTCTTCCCAAAATATATTGAACTTGCTCAACTTCCTTCTAGCACATATTCCTTTGATGAAAGAGTCGCAATCCCTTACGAGACCATTCAAGGTGGTCATTACAATTTCTACTTCTTCCAGTGTATGACCAAAAGCTTCTAATTGTTATTTAATCCATGAAACTCTTGTGAAATATGACTGGATTGTTTATGCCTTCTGAATCTTCACACCCTTGAGTTGGTTTCTCAAGGTCATTCTTTTGGTGATGTTTCTTCCTTCAAGTAGACAGGTCAGTGCATCAAACATTTCCTTTGGGTTCTTCTTTGAAGATACTTGAGGGATCAAATGATCCTTGATGGAATCATCTATGATACTCTTAGCCTTGATCATATCCTTCTTTTGCTTTTCTTTTTCTTCATCTCCTTCTGGTTTTTGAACTTCCTCCTTTATGTAGCCTTTTAGGTCACATTCTTAAAGGATGAGCATGACTATATACTTCCATGCTTTGAAATTCTCAAATCCTTTAAGATTTTCATCAATATTGGTAGTGTTTGTCGTCTTTAATGAATGAGAACCTCAAATGGAAATGTAGGAAGTACAACTTACCAATAAGAAGACTATTTATGGAACCTACTTCACGTTGACTTAGGGTTTGACAAAGAAACCCTATTTTTCAACTGTGGTCACTTGCAAATTTAATTGGAGGAAAATATGTTCCTCCTCAAGGAAAATTGACTAGTATCCTTATTTTCTCGAATTTGTGGAAAGAACAACAAAATACTTGGTGCCCTAATTTTCGTGACGACTGTGGTAGGTCAAAATTGAAAATCCACAAAACTAAAAATTGTTTCAACAAAAACATGCGGACTCCTAGACGGTGAGTTAGTTGGTCCTTCTTTTTCAACTAATTTGTTGAAAGAGTTTCCCAACATGATAAACCCTAACCCTAGTTTGTAGGACTACTAGATAAGGTGCTCCACAATGACTTCTTTTAGGTTAGCTCTGATACCATATTAGAATTTTCAAAGTTTCATGCGACATACAAAAGGATCACTAAAAGAATGAAAATAACAATAGCACAAATAGAACAAAAATATTTATCATGGGAAGCTCTAATGGGGGAGAAAACCCAAAAAACCTTCCTCGGTATAGTATTAAACCAAGTACAATGTAAGACCCAAGAATAAGACAAGTTGCTTCGTGTCCTTCAAATGGACTCCTTCTCTCTCTAACACGCTTGAGTGTTGAGTATGAGTGAGTGAGTTAATTACCTAAATAGGTTGGTCGCGTTATCTAATTAGGGTCAACCTACCTATTTATACTTGAATTAAAATTTATAAAATACTTTGGTGGGTACTATTAACCCAACTTACATCAAATGTTTAACCTCAAGAATTTTACATGCCCAATTACATCAATGACATCTCCCCAAGGAGAAATAATAATAATATAATAAAGGAATAAAATAATATCTTCCAAAGTTACATTTCTTTAACGATATGAACTTAGAACCCTGTTTTAATTCCAATAAAAGTGGTTTGGGAACTTGATTCTAAATTCTAGGTAGTTTTCCAAAATACCTTGACGCCCTATGGGGAATTTACGGGTGGTATCTAGGTTTGCGTATTTGTATATCATTTGAATTTCATTACTAAACTGTGGGAGTAGATATGGTTGAAGCATACATGTTTGCAATCTATTTGTAAAAATGCTTCAAAGGTTGAAGCATTTATTTTTGTAAGTTGTTTGTTCAAATGTCTCAATGGTTGTAAAGTATAAGCTTGCAAAGTGATTGTAATAACAACAACAACATTCTAGTGAAATATATGAGTTGTTATTCGAGTGTACATTCTAGTGAAATATATGAGTTGTTATTCGAGTGTTTGTAAAATGAATCAATAAAAATACTTTATAATTTGATTTATTCAATGAGTTTGAACTCACATTTATTAGTAATCTTGGTGAATGATGAGTTGGGTGGTTATGAAATATTCTTCCTTTTGTTAGTCGTTATGTTTTTGTTAATTAAAATGAGTTTACTCTTAGAAAGTAAACAACCTGTGTTAGTCATTATGTTTTTGTTAATTGAGGTGAGTTTACTCTTAGAAAGTAAACAAAATTACAATGGTGAGAAATGGAAAGAGTTTGGAAAATTTATAATGAGATGCTAAGAAGTGTACATGGTCTAAATGTTTTGAATGTGTATTAATATTTTTTATTAATAAATTGAAATTACCTATCATATGAAAATGTTTCTAGTTGTATGTCAAACATTTTCTTAGGATGAATGTTAGAAGCATAGGTGTTAAATGCTTAATGAAACACTTAAACAAAATATATTAATTAAAAACTTAAACAAAAAATAGGAGGTGTAGAAATTATTTTCTATCAATAAAATTGAGATTGGATAAGTGGTTGAGACTAAATCCCTCTATCGAGAGGAAGATTTTAATCTATGATACCTTCCTCTCAACTTGTGAGTAAATGTATATTTTAGGTTTGGTTATAAGGCAATTGTTATCTCTTAATTTCTTATGCTAATTTCATGTTATGGATTCAAAGAAATGAGTAAGGTGTAATCCATTATATTCGAGGCTTTGAATGTTATTATAGTAATTTTAATGTATTGTATGAATATGAGGCTTTGAATGTTATTATAGTAATCTTAATGTATTGTATGAATATGATTACATATTATTGGTTAGACTTCTTCTTCTTATTATGAGTATAATTTCTTTAAAATATTTTGTTGAGAGACCTTATATTCATTAACATCCAATTACAAGATATATAAACTTTCAATTTCACTCAAACCTTATTAAATAATTGATAAACAAACAAAGTAGCAAAATTCAAAATGGTTACATCAAATACCGACATCCTCATTTATTGTTCCACTATAAGAAGTGGATGCCAATATATTGTGGAACCTTCCTATTGCAAGATAAAAATGAACTCCCCTTGAATCCCGAACCCAATCTATTGAAGGAAAATATTTATTATTAATCTTTCAAAATTATGTATATATGGTTTACTCGTGGTATCAATCAAGCAAATCTTATCATAGTAACAAAACCACACCTAAAGGTGCAAAAATGCTATAAAATTTGTAACATCCAAAATTCAAAGCTCGCTATCCTTAGCCTTAAAGGCCAAAATTTACCCACAACCTAAGAGGTCAAAGAATTTGTAAAATTAATATTAAAGTCCAGAATTTACAAACTTGTAAATTATTGCATTGTTCACAAATAAAAAATAATAAAAGACTTACATTTCCAACTACAAATAAATTTGAAAATAAATATACATAACATATATACATCATTAAATATAAAACAACTTAAATGATGTCAATACCACCTTTCACAACATTTAATATTGCATTAAATAGTAAATAAATAAAATAAAATCACCATTATCAAACATTAATACATACAACAAAAATTATTAATTATTATTCAACTTGTATACTACGTTCTTATATTAAGGTTTTTTCTTACAGTGGGTAATACTACGTTGGATGATGTGTACATTGTTAGATCTCAAACAACTTAAATTCAATGATGTACACGCTTTTTTAAATAACTTAAATATAATGATAAAGGAGTTGTCTAAGTAGGGGTTTTTTTATTTTTTTGGCTGCTTTTTTTTGTGTGAATTTAATCCATAAATTGTTAAGCTATTTTAAGTTCATAAATAAAAAAACTTACAACATCTACACTGATTTTACAATATTTTTGGAGCATTTTAAAAATTCATGACAAAAAACTAATAAAAAAAACCTCCTAGGCAAATAAACCATTTTAAAAACCAAGATAAATACAACAAATTCTAAATTCTAATCTGGGTGAGAAAAACAAACAAGATAGGCAAATAAACCATTTTAAAAAACAAGATAAATACAACAAATTCTAAATTCTAATCTAGGTGAAACAATCAAGATAATATAAGACATTTAATCTATTTCCAACCATAACAAAGACAAATACCAAACCTGTGCGATCCTGGACATCTTCACATAACAAATATAAAGTCAATAAATTTATCTGTCAATAAAATTTTGGGAAATTGTAGCCTTTACGTTTCCTCAAGGCAATACGCACCTGATGGGGACTTGTCGAATTAATAACCGTCTTTAAATTTAATAGCAGTTACGAAAGAAAGAACGGCGGACGGATTCAAATGAAGAAACAGTCACAGAGTTTGACACAGTCCCTTACACCGGAACCCAGTCCGCGCTGCGACTAGGCCTTCAATTTCGCCTCGCTTTCATCGATGCCGTGGATTTATTGTGACCATGCCGTCGATTGACGCCTATTTTGTGAACGCTCCGCGCCTCCGAATTCAATATTGTAATTTGGCTCTGCAAAGACTGCGCTGTGGAGAGACTTTATCGAGTCCCGATAGAGCTCGACAGCCCCAGGATCGAGTCTAGTCGGCCTCTTTTGGTTATATCAGTTTCTGTTTCTGGGTCTGAGTGGTTTGGGACAATGGCAGATAACCAGCGGGTGTACCCCATGACGGAAGACGTAGAGAAAAACGCAGGCGAGTATGCAGACAAGCCGAGCGCTCCGTTGGTGCCCAAGTCCAGTCTTGAGTCTGATCACAAGGGCGGGGTCTATCCTTCTACTTCTCCTTCAGGCTGGCAGCAGATTAGAGTTCAGTTTCCAAGAGACCAAGTCATACAAACACGACAGTTTCGCAGATCTTACTCACGGCCTCCCAAGCGCCAGAAATCCTGTTGCCGCTTCTTGCGCTACACGATATGCTTTCTATTCGCTCTCGTGGCGGTCATCGCCATTACCTGTGGCATTCTGTATTTGATTTTCCAGCCGAGGATCCCCAAATACTCTGTCGACAGCATCCAGATCACTAACTTCACCATTAACGCCGATCTCAGCACAAATTGCAAGTTCGCTGTGAATGTTAGAGCCCGGAATCCGAACACAAAGATCGGTATATATTATCTCGACAATGGCCATCTCGCCGTTTTGTACTCCGGCACGGAGCTCTGCACAGGGGCCTTGCCGGTATTCTACCAGGGCTACAAGAACACCACTTTCTTGAACGTGGCGCTTAGCGGGACCGGCGCTCCGCTCACCAGTGCCATGGTCTCCACTCTGAAAGAGCAGCAGCAGCTGGCCAGAGTTCCCTTGAATTTGCAGGCCGACGTGCCCGTAAAGATAAAGTTGGGGATTTTGACGTCGATGAAGATTAAGGTCCGCGTGCAATGGGACCTGGTCGTCGACAGGCTCGATGTTAATGCCAGAGTTTCTACGGAGAAGTCCAAGCTGAGCGTGAAGCTGTGAAGATTTCGAGATCAATCCATGGTGAGTTTCATGACGCGACGTCAAATATATGGAATTCATGGATAGGGTTACATGTTTTCTGATTTCATCAGATTGATACCAAGCCTCAAGCTACATTCTCTGATGTACAATATTTTTTGGTCATTCTCCATAGATTAAATTAGGACATGGTTTTGGATCTTAACTAGCGCCACATCCTAAGGAACGCCCAAAAAAGAAAATTGAAATATATTAAATGTAATTTTTGAATATATATTAAAATATATTTTGTATATTTTAATAAATTGTAAATTGTGTTATATATTGATATAAGTCTCTTATTTATATATATATATATATATAAAGTAGTTGTTATATAGAAAATTTATATATTTTTCTTTATTTTAAAATAACATTTTATTTACATGAAAAAAAAATCTGGTAAATGACATTTTACTTATAAGAAAAGAAAGATTTAATTTTACAAACTTCATAATCTTTATATATTTTAGTGATATATCTTAAATAACATTTTACTTTTTAAAAAAATTAGTTTTAGAAAATTTTAAATAACATTTTACTTATAAAAAAATTAATTTCAGTCCATCAATCATGCATGGGATCGATATTAAATAAATGGTTATTAAGAAAGTTATAGTTTATTTTTTTATTTTTTTTTAAGTATTTTTATTTTTTTAATAAAAGTAAAAACATTTACAAATTTTTTAATTTAGAAAATTAGTGTATATAGTTACAAAGTGATGGTAAGAACATTAAGATCATTGTCAAAGAATGCCATAATAATAATTCAATCTTTTATGTTGCTTTATGAACTTACAAATTTTTTAATAGGGTGTTTAGAAATAACATGTCTAATAGATTAGAAGACTTAAAAGTTCTTTTCTAGTTGAAAGTTGTTACAATAAGGTGTATCAGACTATGATTGCCAAGTTTAAGAGCATTCAGAGGTGGTTGAAAAATATTTATTGTAATATTGGAGATAAGCAAGGTTGCCTCGTCTTTGAGGACCCTTTTTGATATGTACATTGATAAGCTAGAAGGTTGTTGAGAAGGAAGCAAATTGCATTAACACGACCTTAGCTAGTATAGTCATCATCCTTCTTCTTTATGTTGATAATATTGTTCTTATGCCAAGGTGTCCCTTTGACTTTGATAAGCAATTAAGAGTTCTCAATGATTTCTATTGTAATATGGGTATGACAATTAACATTGAGAAAAAAAAATTATGCTTATCAACTCCAAGAATGTCACTTACATTAATTTTATATATCGTGATAACAACTTGGAGGAAGTATCTTTGTACAAATATCTCGGAATTGACTTTCTCCATAGCTAAACTAGAACTTTAGATTTGAGAAAGATTAATGGAGAGTGGAAAGCCTTGAAAACAATTGTAAATCAATAAACCTTGTTATGTGGGATAAAAAAAATGTTCTTATTTCAAACTTTCACTTCTCTCGCTATCTTGTACGGTTGTAAAGTTTGGGGTTGCATCTCTAGAGAATCCTGGAGAGAAAATGAACAAGTACAAAAGCATTTTATAACTTATAACCTCAAAATTAAAACTAGTACAACCTACCTTATTCTCTTCATAGAAGTGGGTCATTCCCCCATTGAAAACATCACTATTGACTAGGTACCTATTGTACAAGTTCATGATAAATAACATGGGAGACATAAACTTAAAATTCAGTTAGGACCACCTACGTTTTAAGAGGATGGTATAAAGATGCCATAGCTTGTTTAAACAATTAAGAGATTGATAAAAAATATTACTTTGCAAAATATCAATAATATTAAAAAAGTATTATTACATTAAGTTTAAAGAGAAAATGTGATGTGAGAAAGAATTAAAGGTTAAAAGAAAACTGAGATAAAAAATACAGCTCTCTATTAACTGTTTTGAAAATCAAAATTTACATTTTTCAATTATTTTGTACATTTTTCAAATTTTAATTATAAGTTTCTAAATCATATTTTTATATTTTACATTTAATTTTTATTAAAAATTATAATAAACAATTTTATATAACTGTCAATCAATTAAATAATTTCAACTATTATATTTACAATTCCATTCATCTGAGCTGTAATTCTTACAAAAATATCAAAATTTTAAGTAACATTGTTTCAAGAACTTATTAAAGACTCTAGATTATGATAATAAATAGGTCTTCCCAAAGGTTGGGTTTAGACTCATCAAGATAGCCTCAATAAACATTATAAAAACAATATATTTTTTAAATTAATGAATAGAGAAAAAATTGATAGATAACAAGTGGCGCTCCTAAAGGCAGCAAGTCCCTACCATCAGGAATATAGTTAAAGAGCTAAAGCAAAACAACTTACTTAGTTTTTTATTTACTTGGAGTTTCACTTTGATTTAATGATCTTTGAATCTACTTCACTTTCCTTGTATTTGATTGGAGTTTCACTTTGATTTAAGAACAACCCCTATCTACCTATACTACAACAACTACGGCGGTAGCTTGATTATGGTTTTTAATAACAACCCCTATCTACCGATACTACAACAACTACTGCGAGCAACATTCAAATAACATGCAAATTGTACAGTAGCCAAGTCGTTGTTAGTGCTAGGAAGCACTTCCCAAGCTATATATATATATGACACGTAATTTGACCGTTTTCGATCACCACAAAGGTGACGTTGTGTTTTTAAAAAAAGTGGCATACCAGATATGATGCATGAACATCGTTCTAAGTGTAGTATTCATCATTATCAAGACAAACCAGATATGATGCATGAACATCGTTCTAGTATTCATCATTATCAAGAAAGATAAGTAATCTTGATATTTTAATTTTTTCCTCTATGAAGACACGCGCAATCTCAATACATTAGTTGTGTAGATTATTGCCAAAATTAAATTTACATGTCTCCATGTTAGGACAGAAAATTAATATTAATACATAAATTTATGTTAAACTAAATGAGAAGTACTAATTTGAAAACATAACTTATTTGTTATGGCCTTGTCGAAGATAAACTAGCTGATCTTTTGAAATTAATTTAAAAAAAAACATAAATGTTTCGCATTAAGTAAATGTTTCGTATCATGTGTTATAATCCTTTTCAGAAAAACAATTTAATTTGCTTAATGATTATGGAATGAACCATGTTCATTTACTGGAGAATATCCAAATACGAACGAAAGTAAACAGAAATCCATATAGTGCAGGTAATATAGAATATAGATGATTGAATGATAGAATATGTTATCATATTATTCTTGACTTTGAGTGTTACGTAATCAGAGATAACATAAAAAGGAGAAATATATATAAAATCAGATTCGGTAAAAGATTAGATTTTAATCAAATGTAAAAAATATCACAGTTACAGTGACATTTACATTACATGCTCCAATCGTTCCTTGTTGCTCTCGTCCATTCCGTCTCTAGTTTGTTGTCTCTTGTTTGAGGGCCAGGAAGAGGTTACCATAAAATCAAGTAAAGGAATAATATGGAAAACAAACAAAGGTGGAAAGATCAATCCCTGGCATGCAAGCACCACATAATCTCCTTTTGGCCCACGTAGCTGGTGCAGCACCCTTGGTTTAAGGCATTAAATTTTTTCTACATAGATTGCTACAACTGCTTTATTGACAATAAATACCATTCTAGAACAATTTCATAAAAAGGCCCTCTCCCTATGTTACGACTCTTCCTGCTAGTTACCAAACTGAGTACCGAAGACATATAATCTTTGTATTGAAGAAATAGCTTTAGCATTTGTGCAAAAGAAATGCAATAGCACATTGATGCACAATAGCGCATCGATGGACATTCGTATCAAAGCAGGATTTTCAGTATTTAATTGTGCATGTTCGGAAGTAAGAAAAGGTTCATGCCAATAATAAATTTTTCAAGGAGATGCCATAAATCTCATGGAAGATTTACAAGTTTTTCTTAATGCTTCATTTATTGAACACCAAATTGCTTGGAATTCCAAAAGCAAGTTTTTCTTAATGGCTTCATTTATTGAACACCAAATTGCTTGGGATTCCAAAAGATCGATATATGGGTTATACTCAAATTGAGGGTTGATATTTGAAACAGCTGGATTCACTGCTTGATATTATGCCATGCAATCTTGGATACATCTCCACGAATTTGTAGAGGAGATTGCCCATCAGTTTTGAAACTATCAGCATTTTGATAAGAAGTTTGAGTATATCAATTCATCAAATACATCGCCTGGTGTTCATCAAATAATTCACCCAGAGAATGCCACAGTAGCTGTTTCATTGGCTAGAAAATGAAGATAATGGAGATTGAAAGGGGAAATCTTTATATTCCTTTCTTACTCTACCTTCCAGGATAATTTTATTTAGTCTTTCTTTTCTTACTCTACCTTTTGGTCTCAACCTAAATGTAAACAAAGTATGAATTAACAATTAGATAATAATAATAACAAGGTATGAATTGACAATTAGATAATAATAATAAGGTATGAATTGATAATTAGAGATATCAATTATTTGAGTTTGTCAACAGGTTATTGCATGTGTATTGCTCTCGGTGAAGGTCATTTTAGCCATCTATTAACAAGTGTAGCTATTGCACTTAAAAAGTTGAGCCACCTGTAATCCAGGCATGTTGATTCAGAAAGTACATGAACACCCTTAGTTACTATTATGTATGCAATATAGAGCCGCAACTATCGTTGGGCACCTTTATTTTCAGCCTCCCTGCCGCAGCTATCTTTGGGCGCCTTTATTTTCAGCCTCCCTTTCTCAGATTTCAGTTTGGATGCTTCTGTCATCAGTTTTGCACTCAGGGGCTTCAGTTGGACATTTGGGAAATTGTTAGACATGTGGTAGTTTGCAGTGATCCTGCAAAATTACTGTGAATTTGAATGTGAGATGATTGAGGTATTTCTAGTGTTTATTGCACAAGTAGGAGTATGAAAATAAACACTGAATATTAAAAACCTGAATGAGCTAATTGTTCTAAGATTTTTATGTTTTCGACTTTTTTTGTGGAAATCTAGTTAAAATTTACTGTTAATTCTAATGAGATGCTGGAGGTAGCACAAGCTTTTATTGCACAAGTAAGAGTAGGAAACAAAATAGTGAATATTAGAAAACCCAGTGAACTAATTGTTCTAATATGTTTATGTTTTAGACTATTTACTTTTGGAAATCCAGCAATAAAATGTTTGCTAAAGTATCTTTGGGCACCTGTATTTTCTAATTTCAACAATTTATTTGTAATATCAATCATTTATCTGTATTTTCAAGATTTTGCAAATTTAACAATTTATCAATTTCAACAATTTGTCTTTAAGTAAGATTTAACATTTTCAGCAGTAGGAATTTAGAAAAAAACTAGCTTACCCTTGAAGTATAATTTAATAGAAGATATTTGATGTTGGTGTAATTGAAGTTTGCTACAATTTTGTTGCACCAAGATAAGTGATCATCGGTTTGTTTCTTGGAGCATTGCACGCGTTTTTTATGCAACCTAGTGCTCATTGCAATGGCAGGATATCTAAACTGTAGGATATCTGAAAGTAATGCAAACAGTTACAGGAAATCGCTGCAACCTATGTTTTAAACTTTTCCGGTTAGTGGCATCTTTGCAACCTATGTTTTAAACTTTTCCGGTTAGTGGCATCTTCTCTGAATAGCAAGAACATATGTTGTTTTGTTTTTCCATCATTTAAATGCCCATCAACGTTCACCGCCCAATCTTTGGATGGGGTGTGCTAATTTTATCATGATGAAGATTTTTTTTAATCATACTGTTAAAGAAAACATTCAAACCCTGCAACAAAAAAAAAAGCCTCAAACACTGAGCGTAATTTTAGTAATATATGTTGGTCATTTGCTCAGTCCTCGACATTTCAGGCTTCCTCCCTTTTAGTTTCATATACCCAACCGATATTTTAGATTCAATGGACTACATAAAAGAATGGAAAAATAAAGCATACTAGAAAAAGAAAAAGAAAAACATAAATCAAAGATGACTACTTAAAACCTAGAATATTTGATCAGGCACTTTAGTCTTTGTTTGCTCCTTTGCTACTAGAGAACTACTAGCTTCAGCTACTGAACCAAGTGGATATGCTGCTGCTCTGGGCTATGATGCTCGCTATGCCTATGATCTGCCTATGATTCAACGTATGCTTCTATAGGTGGTGCTACTTATGTTAGTGTTGATGCTAGCTCTACCGTTGCTACTGCTGGTAGATATGCTCCTACGTTAAGCAACATAACGGACTAAATCAATGGCTTAATAAAAGTAATAAACCACAGAAACCACTACCGGTACTGGTAATGGATAAGCTGGATCACCTGCAAAGCCTGGCACTAGTAATGGATAAGCTGGATCAACGACAAAGCCTCGTGTTCGTGGGAAGGATCAACGACTGAAATTGGTACTACAACCCTAGGGGAAGTGCCTAAAGGGCAGTGTCGGGAGAGAGTTTCATTGACATGAAGGAGGTCAACATTGATAGCTAGGAAGGGCAGTGTCGGGAGAGAGTTTCATTGACATGAAGGAGGTCAACATTGATAGCTAGGAAGAGGCAGCCTGTATTTGGCTACACAGTTTATCTACAACTCAAAGAATGCAATTGAGCATGGTCCACTGGGAATTCACTTAGTGAACCTCTCACATAGCACGTACGATCGTGGGATATTAAAAAATACCCTTAATTTCTAGAGATATTGCCCCAAAGTCTTTTTGTTGAAACCCCCTCCCAATACTTAAAACCTCCTTCCCACCCCTTTTTATACCTCAATCCTTATAAACCACCCTACCCACCCCCATCTTAAACCCCTCATCCCCCCAATACCTACAATATATTGGTTTAATTTTTGATAATTTTAAAACCCACAATATGAACTAACGTGATAGGTTATTGGTCAATAAGTGAATCCCCCGTGGCATGGTCTCAACAATTCAAGAATGCAATTGAGCCTGTTCTTGACATTTGGATGATTTTGTTTTTCCTTAGTTATAAGAAGGGTGGTGAGGTGGTAGTTATAAGAAGGGCGGTGAGGCGGTCTTATGTGAAACTTAAAAATATAATATTTGAAAATTGTAGATGAGAAATCTAACAATTCAAGGAATCATTTATATCAAATTTGGAGTTAGCATTTAATTTTATGAAGTAATGCTAACATGAAGTTAGCATTAATCCACTTGTTGTGTACATATAAAAATACATATCTATTTATAGATACAAGCTTCCTAACTTGAAATATAGGAAATGTTAAAATCAATTCTGCCTAGCCTCGAGATGAGGCCAAATAAGAGTAATTTTTTTTTGTTTGGACAAAACAAAGGTGTGTTATATAATATTGCAAAAACTTTAGGTAAGAAGTAATGTATGCTTGGTTTTTTTGCAAATGAATAGGAGAAACTTTGGATAAAAGGTAATGTATGCTTGGTTTTTTGTGCAGACTAATAGCAAACGACAGCAAGCTGTTTGCTAGAGTCCCTGCTTGCCCTGGGCAGGGACTAATAAAGAGAGGTTTTATTCAAGCTTTGCAGACTGAGGTCTTTGTTTTGGTTGTGGTGAATTGTGGTGTCTTACTGAGGTGATTTATAGTGGCGTGGTTGGAGGTGGCATTGGTTATAGTGGCATGGTCTGGTGATTGCTCCCACTTGGCTAAAAGCGTGACATTCATATCCTCGCTATGTTGCTCCTCTTATGGCTTCTGCTTGGTGTGGTACGGTCTATCTATTGGTGTTACTCAGTGTGCTTTTGGTGGTTCCATAATTTTGTGTGTGGCATGACTACCCATGCCTAGATGGAGTTTATTTTTTTTATTTGTTAGATTTTTGAGTGGTTTATGTATTGTGCCTTAACCTAGTTAAAGTATGGGTTTTCTTTGGATAATCAAGATATGTAATGTTCTCTTTTATCCAATATATGAACAATAAGGAAAAGTTTTGATGAAAGAAAATAGGGATGTATATCTTTTTTTTTTGTAAAGCTGCAAATTTTATTAAACAGAGGATTCAAAAATTACATATACATGAAGCTTCTCAGGTGGCCTTAGATAATGGAACCACCACTCCAATCAATCAAAATTACAATCTCGTCTGATATGATCATAACATAAAAAACTAACTAACATTGGAGACCAAAATTTAAGCCTGTAATCCACTATACTGCAGTTGATAAAAGTTTTAAACATGAAACTAATAAACATGATGGAACAAAAAGACTTGAAATAATAGTTAGAGCCCGTGAGTGGTAGAGCCTTCGAAGGAGCCTTTAACCAATATTTACTAAGGGGGAACCTCTTCCAGGATGAGGCATCCACCCTGGAATTCATCATCAGAAACAAAAACAAGATTTTTTAACGGTAGGGGAGAGGACTTGCCAATTGGGTCCTTGTTGTCGCGAACTCACTTGTTGAGTAGATGTCCAATTGTTGAGGGGATGGAAATAGGAACACTGGTCGTCGCCAACTGAACCATAGTTGAGCCTCTCTCCATCGACCGCCCATCTTTAGTGCTGCCACTTCCCACTTCCATGGTGCTTGCTCTTCATTGCCCGCTTGCTAAGCGCTTCTAGGCAAAAGTGTCGTCTAGACCGTTGAGTTGGTCGTCCAAGTATGTCAACTTGGCTTTGGAAGAGAGCATTGTGTTGTGAGTATGACTCCAATTTCCCATCATATCCTCCATAAGAGTGCCCATCATATTCTTGATTAACCAGTAATGGTTAATTTTCATGCCACCCCTTCCCGTGGTTAGATGCTCATTAACCTATCGAGCTTCCCTGTCATCCATCAAAACATGAACTGGCATGGAGATACCATCCTCATATCCCTCCTCCATCATCAAACTCCAGTCACGCGGAGATTTTCCCCAGCCATTGCTTCCTCTGCGAGGAGTCATTAGAGGAAATTTGGGGTCTAAAATGGGCCTTATAAGAAAATGAGCCAACAATCAATTCTTGTGAGTTGGAATTCAAGAACCAATATAATTTCAAAAAAATGGGTCAACCATAATGGTTGACTTGACATATTTGTCATAACAAAAAACTGATTTTTTTGTTTGTATTTTCAACATATTTCCCTATGTTTTCACTCAAATTTCGAGTGGAAGGACTCATTGAATGCAAAATTTAATTTTGCATCCAACGAGTACCCACACTGCATAATTTTGACGGACTAGGGTGCCTCAAAAATAAGAAATACCTAAAAAACGTGGTGATGACATCCAACGAGTCCTCACGTTTGAAATTTCAGTAAAAACATAGGGAGATATGTTGAAAATATGAACAAAAAAAGTAGTTTTTTTCTTTCTTCCTCAAAAATTAATAAATATTATTTTATTATTTTAACTATTATTGTATTATTTTCCTTAGGAGGCCCATTTTAGACCTCAAATTTCCTCTAATGACCTCTCTGCCACGACATCTCAAGGACAAGAGTTAGAATTGGTAGCTCAGGGTGGTAGAACATCTACGGGGCTAGATGTCTATTCGGACCTCTAGGTTGTGGAGAGATCCAGCTGAGGACTCGAGGAGGAAAATCAAATACATATACCATAGACCATGATTGAGAGCCACCAAACGAGCCCTCCCACATCCACATCCCGCAACCTTCACCAGTCTTGATGTAGAATCTCAATGGTCGCACGTTCCAGATCAACCGACATCAGATCAGAGTTAATGGCGCTAGTACTGGTTCGACGTTCTCCCATCATTGGAGGGGACGTCTTCACCAGTTCGCATTAAAGTCCCGGAGAGGTGGTGGGGGGACTTAAAGGCTTCAACATGCAAGGTGTTATGTAGCCAGCTCTCTAGTCGAGCTAGTATGCGTTATTGACAAGACGTGAAGACACCCACATCCGAGTAAAAGTAATGCATATCTTAAAAGTAAGAGAAGAAAGATATAAAATTGAAGGCACAATGGACCACCTAATTAATAATACAATATAGATCGATAAGTTTGAGAAAGCTTAATTGAAAGAAGCTTAGGTTTAAAGTGCTCATAATTAAGATTGCTAAAAGAATTAGTAACTAATGCAATGATAGAAATTAATAAATTAATTAATGTAATGATATAAGGATCATAAGGAAATATAAGAAAGGTTAGCTTTAGAATTAGAAAAGAATTAGTAACTAATGTAATGATAAAATAAATTAATTTAATGATATAAGGATCGTGCAAAGAAAATATAAGAAAGAGTTTTGTGAGAGGATTGGTTTAATTTGTAGCCATCCTCTTTATTAAAATTTGTCTATTTAAAAAAAAAACATTTTACTTGTATAAAAAACTTAAATTTGATTGATATATATTTTAAATGAAATTTTACATAAAAAATCTAATTTTAGAAAGTCAACCCACCATGGGGATCTAAAAATGTGAAGTAAAAACTTTTTTATTAAAAATAATAATAATAAAATTATTTATTTATTCTATTAAGTTTTTACTCTTATTTGATTTGAATATTATAAAATAAGGTAAAAGAGAAAACACAAGGACATCAAACAAAATGAAAAGTAAAAAAAATGATATATATATATATATTCATAAAAGTTGTTTTATGAAGATGGGTAATATTTTTGGGTCAGAAATGAGAATGAAAAATCAATTTTTTACACATTCATTAAATTGAAGTTCTCAAAACTTGTATTTCTGACATGTAACAAAAAAACATATTGTAGGGAATTGTCACGTCCCCTCCTCTCGTCTTAATGGAGAGGACTCGATTAACACAGCTGATATCTATCATTTAATCGGGCAATCTAAGCCCCATGAACATAAATAATAAAATGCATTGAACATAAAACATTTACAAATGCATAATGCAATCTACAACGGAAGAAAATACATTTCATTAAAAATTTATGATGTTCATACTAATGAAACAAGCAACATTCATCTTCTACAAGAATTTAACATGTTCATGATAATTTACAAATCAATTACAATTACAAAGTTAAATAAAAGAATACTTATCTTAAGAAGAAGCTTCCCCGCAACTAGCTATGTCGCTACAACGTTCCACCCAACCATAGGCCAGAGTGTTCCTTAATCTCTCAGCATCACTGCCACCCCCGAGCTGGGCATGATTTCCCTAAGGAACTAGGGGACACAGACTTACACACAGCAAGGCCAAACACCCACAGTCAAGCCAATAACCAAATCCAAACAAAGTCATCCCACTAACAGATGGATTCTTGGACTTACTTATCCAAGCCCACATAGGGATGCACTACACAGCAAAATGCAAGTTTTGGGTATGAACCAAAAACATCCTGAGAACCCAAAATCGAAACGACAAATGGGGAAAAAAACCCAAGTGACCCAATCATTTCGGAAAACGTTTGATGGCTTCACAGAGGAAAAAACGACATCTGTTCTCACCCAAATCGTCGGTCTACCTTCCCAGCCATTGGGGTTTACAAAAACAAGTTTCTAGCTTGGATAATAATGAAGAAAACACAGAAATTTGGGAGGTAAACGCTCAGCCAATTCCAACTGCATGAGGAAAGGAAAAATACCCTCTCAAACCTCCAAAACGTAAATCTCTGCTACATCTTCACTCAACAATACCAAAAATGGGTTTTCCTTTCAAAAACCCCAAAGACAACTTCCTGCTGCACATACCTTCAGCAGGACCCAAAACGAATTTCTAGTCATGCGAAAAATAGAGAAATCAACCAAAATCATGAAGGGAAACACATTGGAGCTCTAAAAGTGTGAGAGAGCAAAACTGATTGATGAACAATGGGATGGGCATGCATTTCCCAAGAAGTTAAAAACACGTTTTTCTAAAATTGGTGCTCTTCCCAATTCGAAATTGACCTCCATACCTTGCCCATTTCCATGCAATAACTAATTCAACCACTTTTGGATGACTAGGCACAAAAGAAAAAATGGCTAGTTGACAGTTTTATTGGTTTTCCCCATTGGATCAAGGGTTTGAATACACCCCCCCCCCCCCATTCCTTGTGAAATCATGCCCCCATCTCTTTAATGTTGCATTGACATAGCTAGTTGTGGGTATTTTATTAATTGGATATTTACATGATGTAGAAATTATATTGTGCCATTGGCTAGCACGATAACCATCGACATTGATTTTAATTGTTTAAACGTAGAACACTAAATCCATGGCGGGGTCTTTGCCTTGAGCTCCACACCATGACTTATTAACACTATTTACATCATTTATAATTTAATGCAATTGGGGTTGAAACCCGGGTATTACAGGAATGATGTTATCTTTTCACCTATATTTTTTTAAAAATAATAAAATTATTTAATATGACAAAATTGCTTTTAATGATAGGTTTGTTCTTGTAAATTTTAGCAAAACTTTACAAGCAGCTTATGTGCATGTAAAATAATTTAATGCTAAATGCATAATTTTTTTTTAAAAAAATAACATAATCTACACAAAATGTTAAATGCATAATGCTAAACGCATAATTGGGCACACATTTTTTTTTAATTTATGATGGCAAATTATATATTTTTTCATTTGAGAAATTGGCCATTGAAAATTTTAATTGCATTTTGCACACGTGTGTGCACATAAAAAAAAATTACTAGTTAAAAATCGAAAAAGAAAAAACACCCTTTTGAAGAGCACGCATTGGTTTGGGGTGTATGTATTTTTTTTTTTAAACATTGTTGTGCGATTTTTTTGTTGATTTATCTTTGTGTTGATTCAAAGTTATGGACATTGTTTTGTAAGCATAAGTTTCAGAAGAAAATAACAAAAAAATATCATATGTTCTTAGAAACTTGAAAATTTTATGCCAGTGAATAGATGATTCATTGAAGAATCCATTGGTATGAACTCCACTATATAAGGTGTATCCTAAGATAGGGTTAGGCCTAGTAAAAAGAGTAATTTTTTAATAGGGGGGTAAAAGTCTGTTTCATCCTTCGATCGAGGTTTTAAAAAGCTTGATCGAGCATTTGTGCACTTTTCTTAAATAGATCGGTCGAGGGTTAATGTGTGGTTAAGCAGAGGCTCAATCGAGCTGTTATCTCAATCAAGATATTAACTCGATCAAACTTTTTAAATGCTCGATCGAGCTGTTGTTCTCTCACTTTTCCATTAATTTCACCTTTCTTCCTTCCCTCTAATAATACTCACAAAATTAAAAGGCACACATAAATTACAAACTTATGCAATACAATTATGCCACACACTTGAATGCATCCCACATAAGGGACACCAAAACCACTACCTTGATGCCCTTACCCCTATACCACTAAACCCTTGTAACCTCAAACATGTTTAGTTAACCTATTGTACTACTAAACCTCCTAACACATAACCTACTAACCCCCCAACTCTAACCACCTAATTCACTTTGTAACACACATATTTACTCGAGACACTTAAATAACCAATCCAATTAAGTGTCGGTCACCCACATAAGCATGCTAACCTTTAATATGATGGTGATCCTCACTTAATAAACATAAAGTATGTGCATAGGTAATGCACTCATTTTATGTGCATAGGAAACACACCTTAGTTATAATATAAAACTAAACTAAACACTTGATCCCTAACACTAATCCCCATAACTTCAACCCCGTGTATAGCTCACATACTACCCTTGAACCCCATAACACTCCTAGCCCTTAATCCACACAAGCATTTAATGCACATAGACACCTAACACACTTAACAAACACACATAATCAATTAACCCAACTAACACAAATAAGAAACTAATCAAACTAACCAACACACATAAACCCATAACCCACATATGAATTGAATTAACATAAAAGTTCAAATATAGGAAACGCATGTATGTGATATACGATGCACATATGGAGCTAACATAAGTGATGCTAATTTACTACACCAAACCCCTAACCCTTAAACAATTAATTTCCCTAACCTCAACCACTTTATATATAATGCACTATCTTTGGATCCTTTGATAGTTAAATAATGCACTTATGTCACCCACATAAATGACGCACATATGTTGCCAATGTAAGTAAGCCTAAACCACTGACCTCGTCGACTTGACCCACCCAAAAATCACTAATATTTGTAACCTTTACCCTTTTATAGCTCACCCACTATCCTTGAACCACTTTGTAGTCAAGGTTGCTAAGTTTTTTGTTCATCTTATTTGGAAATTGTTAAATACAGCTGGCATAGCATATTCCCAACAATTGATATCAATTTATAGTCTAAGAGTCCATTGAAGAACAATAATATTAATATCCCTAATGACATAATTAGGATTTCTCTCCAAGGTGGATTCCATGGTTAATTGTCAAAGTTTTGAGGTAGATCCTATGGCTCTTCATAAGGACAAAGACGATTCTCGAGCTAAGAATGGAGAAAAGTCTTCAATAAATACTCATAATGCATAATTTTAATGGTGGCAGTCGAGCCAATAATCATGTTCTAATACTTGGAAGCGATGCTCTATTGAGGGTCATGCCATCATCTCTATTGATGCAATTAAGATTCTTAGTAATTTCAATTGCTTCTCTAATTTTCCTTTTGGACCAATGATCAATTTGCACCAAAATTTCTGCTTCTTCAATTAAGATTTGGTGTTTAGTCTTTTGGTCCTGTTCCACAAAGGATAATCCATTGTTCCTTGTATGTATTGTAAGAAAACCTTATGCTCATCATCATTATTATATTCTACATTGCGAACAACCCTTCATTTTCTACCTTCTACTTTATTAAAAGGTTTGTCAATCTCTATTTCAAAATAGACATTTCTATGAAATATGAAATAGAGGCTTTATTTTTCTTGTTGAATGTGCTCATCATCCAAGATTCTTATTGCCCTTGTGACGAAGGTGTTGAGAACCCCTCTTTTTTGTTCCAGCAAATGATGTGAATTTGCATGTAAGTATTGATCAGTATGAATTCTTGGTATCAATTTGCAGTCTAAGAGTCTATTTAAGAACAATAATATTATGTGTCTAACGTGATATGAATCATTTCCCAAACAAGGGGATCTGTAATTGTAATTGTTTTTTTTTCTAAGTAGCAGAAAATTATATTAAAATACAAAAAATAATACATGTAGAGTTTTCATAACACATGTCTAGAACTTTCCAGGGAAGAGACTAGAGATTATTACACTTGTTTGAAACTTTCCCTTGGTGTGGGAAACCAAGTTTCCACTGTCAAAATTTAACAAAGTTGTTTGGTAGTCTAACACGCTAACAAACAATGAAAAAAACACAGAAGAAAATGGAAAGTCTTGATTCCTTACGACTTTCTCCATGGTTCTTCAACAATTGGGCACGCCTTGAAGTAGTCATCATCTTCCCCTGAGAGAGAAGGTTCAAGGTCCATGTCCGATACTAGAGGAAGCGCCAGAAGCAATAGATGGGGAAGATACCACCTAGACTCTCCAGTACAACCATCATTGATTCACTCGGTGTCTTTTAGTTTTTTTGGCTCTCTTTGATCTACAAATGCTTTTTTTATGTCAATTCACATATTATTTACATATTATTTAATATGTCGGTTGGGGGGTACTGCTCTGGGAAGGGTTGTCTCTTAATTTTGGAAAAACTGAACATGAATTATAGCTTTTTTGAAAGACTTGGTGGGTGTCCAAATAGCCTCACGCCCTCGTATCATGATTTTGGTACTATGTACTCTATTTTTTTTACCTCAGTTAATATGAAATTTACTATAGCTTACAAAAAAATTGATTCAAACAAAACTATATGTAAACACTTTACATAGGAGTCCACTCACGACGTGGGGAGGGTGATGTAGTTGTGGATTATCTTGACGATTAGGACTGGTGGAGGGAAGACCCCATCTCTAGGGAACGATTTGAATGAAACAATGAAGAAAAATCATGTATGTCATCCTTTGAATAAAATGTTGTTCTCATTTTCATATGAACCTCATGATGTTCTAATGATGGTGACAATGATGATGAGGACGATGATGTGAACGATTAAGATGGTGTCATTACATGACAATGTTGCCATGATTATGCATCTTATGTAAAACATGAGTTGAGGCTGTCAAACACCTTTTTGTGGAATGACCATTTTCATGCATAGTTTGGAAAGAGGTAAATTATGAGCTTCAGATGACAATGGATCAGTTTCGGTTCTTTGTTTGTTGTTCTTTTGAAGAATTACTAAAAAAATGGATACATCAATTCCATCACTAAAGAATTTAAGGATTTTTTAATATTTTTGTCAACAAGTACAATTGACCAGTTTCAAAATCATGGGTTTATAGAAAGATTGTCATAGGATTGACAGAGTAGAAATACATGGGCATAGCTTCTAACTTTGTGGGGATTACTTCAATTTATTTCTTCAAGGGGATTTCTATCTCTTCAAGTTTATGGAAACTCCAAAACAATTATCGATTGGGCATTAAGAAAACTTTCTCTACAAGTGGTTGTGCTAGAGTAATGGTTTTAATCACTAGGGATAAGCCTAGTGGATCTTGACATGGTTGAAGATCGACGAAACCTATGTCATAGGAACTAAAATAAGTCTATATGCATCTAGGGTAAATATCAATGTGTTAAACTCTTACAAATTACCTCTTTAAAGGATCATTGGCCATAGAGTAGGAATACAACAAGAATCAAGATGAAATAACACTAGGTATGAGTCTCGGGGCTATAACCATGTCATCAATGGAAGAAACCCATATCAAGAAGATATCACAGAACACCACATAGGACCTATTAAGTGTATCATTGGTGTAAGAGTGGCTATATCCTAGTGCCATTAGGAGGTTTTAAGAACTAGACATCATTCCCAATGACCTTAACATGTTTGAGAGAGGACACTTAGACCTTATGACCTAATGGGATATTTTCTCTATCCATGGCCAATAACAATACCTTGAACCACTATACATGACCTGCTTGGGATATCCTTTACCTATATGTGAGAACATACAAAAAACACTAGGTGGTTTTGAGTAATATGTATAGGTCTTAGGATAGTATCGTGAGACAAAAGATAAGAATGATTATCAAACTACCATATATGATCTATCAATGGTATCATTTATTTTGAATGGGGATGTGCATGCCACTAGGATATTTTGAGGACTAGGTGGAATTTAACATGGTTGGGTGAATAAAATTAGGAATTGGATTATAAAGGAAGGTATTAGGAATCCATGGGAATGAGCAACACTTTTTGCCAACAAACATGACCTCTTGATTAATTTATCCTTTCCTCTAAGTGGGAATATTTGTGTTATTAGGAAGTGTTTGATATTAAGTATGAGTGTTTGGGCTTGTTTATGGTTGAGGATGAAACCTAGGATTTATTCCCTAAAAGAACCTTTAAGAATCCAAGTTTAAAAAAGACACTTAATTCACAACGCGTGACCTCTTGAACATATTTCCTTTGCTTATATTGAGGTTATTGGTAGTACATTAATTTTTTTATTAATAGGTATGGGATATGGTCATGGAATTGATTAGGGTTAAAACCTAGAATTTTATCCCTAAATGAATATTAAAGAAATCAAATCCCAAGAATGAATCGTGAAATCCAAATGTATGACTTCCCACGGGGATATTTGCTCTTTGATTGTGACTAATGAGTTTTAGAGAATTAGCTATGGGTCACTAAGCCCTCGCATGACCAATGGAGGAAAATTATCCTTAGTCCCTAAATTAATCTTTCATTCATCTAAGGAAAAAAAACACCTTAAACTAAAACGCATTCCATCCCAAGGGAATCCTTCACAATTTAGTGGGTGCATTAACACCATTTTGATTTTTTGAGAACTAAGTATATTTAACTTTGATTATATGCTCCTAGTATTTCAAGTTATAATTTTTTTTGTTGAAATATATGTACACACATGCACACACAAAATCGAAATCTAATTTATAAAACACAATTAAAAAAACTAAATCTAAATAAGCAAAATCTAAAGTAAATTATTAAATACACTAAATTATGTAAATCTATATTACAAAACAACTAATGAAAATAATTAGTTTTACAATTTTCTTTTTAAATACAGTAACTAATTTACAAAAACTAAATTTTAAATAAAAAAATAACTATTTTTTTAAGGGTTTAAGAGTTTTCCAAACCTACCTCATTGTATGGAGGCCATGGTAACATGAGGGGCTTGTTGGTGGTGGTTTTTGATGATGACTTGGCACTCGGTCGAGCTGCTTCTCATTACCTGGTCAAGACTTTGAACAATAACTGCGATGAAAATAAACCGTTGGTGTTGTTTTCTGTTTTTATAACAGCTTTTAGGAGCTCATCAAGATAATAACTCAATCAAACTATTATCTCGATCGCAATATTATCTCTATTGAGATCCTAACCCTCAATTGAACTCTATTGCTGGATCGAGGGTTTGATAAAAACCCTTGATTGAGCAATAAAGCATTATTAAGGGTTAATGAACGACTCGATTAAGAGTTTTTAATTTGCTCAATCGATTTCTCTGTTTATCCTCCTTTGAGATTTTAAAATATTGATAAAAGGATTAACAAAAACTTGGTAAAGCTCCTTTTTTCTACCCTTTGCTTACCAAACAGTGTTACCCATCTTCATGAGAACACCCTAAAGAAAATCGATAAAATAATGAATGGAGAAAGAAGTGTTAGATAATAAAGGGGGTGGTGTATATATTAAAAATAAGAAAATAAAGGTATAAAATTGAAGGCACAATGGACTACCTAGACAATAATACAATATAGATTTGAAGAGAAAATTTAAATGAAAGACGGTTGGGTTTAAATTGCTAAGAATTAGGGTTAAGAAGATAATTGGTAATTAATGTAATGATATAAATTAATAAATAAATTAGTTACCATAAACATAAAAAGAGAAATATAGAAAAAGGGTTTTGTAATTGAAAGGATTGACTTATCTTTTAACCATCCCCACACTTAAAATTGTGAGGATGTTTCTGAATTTCTAGGACCTCACACAATTTTCTTTATTAGTTTCTCATGTCCTCATTACTCCTTATAGATTTCTCTAATTTATCAGTTTCTTCCAACTTTTTATTTTGTTTTGTAACTAGCTCCTTTGTTTTTTCACTTAACCCTTATATTTTATTTTTCATACCTTCTTTCATAATGTTGAAATCAAATATTTTCTTCATTGAAAGGTATAAAAGATAATAAAATAAATTATAATTACAATCATTTTTTTAATAACAATTTTTTTAAATTTGTATTTTTCTTCCAATTCTATATATGGAAACAATTGAAATTTTATTTTCAAATTTAAATATTGAGTTTTGTGTTCCAACCAATTTTTAGGTGCATTCAACTTATTGAACTTAAGT
>LPNX010219659.1:74843-140139 GCA_001517045.1 Pseudotsuga menziesii
AAAATTACATTTTACTTGTTTCAAAACAGATCCCCACCCCTTCAATATGAATACCACATAGAAACATAACATAACTTCATCACTAACTCAAGACTCCAAAACTACCCCTCCTCCATGGGGGGGAAAGACTTTCATTGTTTATAACAATCAACTTAAGCATAAGGACTAGTCTCAAAACTATAACTATCGACAGCTAAAATTAAAGCAACAGTATCCAAACTATTTGTGTCTAAGACATAAAAGAGAACTATAAACCAAGAAAAAATCATGGATCATGGAACCTGGTGGCCATCCATCAACCCAACCTTTCCATCTTGTGATGCATTGGTAACAAAAGCATCCTCAGCAACCTTCCTAGGCATGAATGGAATATCCAATCTCTCAGTGATCATGTTAATTTTCTTGTGCATGAGGTGGGTGTCAACATGATGTTCCTTCCATAATTGCACAAGCACTTCATCACCCTTTTCTTTCTTCCCACGTTCCAACAAAATGTGGGCTAAGAGCCCCTTCATAACCCAGAACATTGGCACTTCCCTCTCATACAATTCCTGCCACACTCTGGTCATACCAAGGTCTTGGATCCATTTCTCCAGTTTCATGAAGTCATCCATAGTCTTAGCCTCATCCAATTCTTCCTAAAGATCATTTTCTTCTTGGATAGACTGCAGGATCGTTTCCTTGTAAATACACACCGCTTGATATGATTTAAGCTACTCCTTATTAGTACACATCAAGTCATCTTTCACTTTCCCTTTGATCTCTTTGATCGGCTCCATCACCTCATACCCCCAGCTCACCGAGTTCTTAGAGATCGAAACAACTACCTCCTCTAAGACTACCCTAAATACCATCATTATCATCACCAAACCATTACTCCTTCCCATATAAAACTTGTATGCCAACATTTTGTAAACTACATAAATTATGACAGTTACTTTGTTAAGTCTCCACAAACCAAGACTCTTTCATGTACCCATGTAACATATTCAACCTATATGAGAAAAAATTCCCTTGCATGATCAATACTTATGCTCTTCCTAGTTCTCTACCTTCCTAGTACTCCACCTAACTACCATTGTGCTCACATCTCTGGTTCCTTGATGCCTCATAGCACCACCACGGGTCATCGTACAAGCTCCACCTTTCAACTTTTATCCCAAGCCCTTCATCATGTGCCGACTTGCGATCACCTAGTTGTTCCAAGCTCAGACTATTAACACCTGCATATGAGGAATATTTATTTATTTAATTATATTGTTATAAGTGTATCTATTTTATTTCTTTACTCAGATCAAATTTGTTGGTTTGTATTTTTTTATTCTCTCTTTGTGTGTATGTGTGTGTGTGTGTGTGTGTGTGTGTGTGTGTGTGTGAGTGTGTGTGAGAGAGAGAGAGAGAGAGAGAGAGAGAGAGAGAGAGAGAGAGTTGTTTTGCAACTCAAATCTTCCCAAGCAGGCATTAGAATTCAACATTTATTATATCAACCCATTTATCTACATTATAGTCAAACTTTATATTCATTCAATCCTTATTATGCCTTATGCATCGTGGTCTATATGATATTTCCCAAATAACATATTTATATGTTCCAACTCTTTTGAAATGTTGATTAATAATATTGCATTCCACATTTGATAATGCCTTTAGATTCTTGTTTGGATTATATACAATATGATTGTTTTCTTAGTGACACCTGATTACTTTAAAATGACAAACTGTTTTCGTCAACCAATTCAATTATCATGAAGCACACAAATTCTCACATTGCATCCAAAGAGTCACACATCCACACATTTTTCTCTATAAAATGTTGGGTCTCCTTCATTCAAACAAAGTTAAAATTAGTTGTATTCTTTGTTGAAGAAATCAATTATATTTTAGTTGTAAAAGTTGATATTCTTCTATACCATTCTCTAAACAAAATGATCATTAGAACAAAACTATGATCATACACAAAAATGTTTCTATGTATATGTAGATAATGTTGTAAGATGTGCTTTCAAGCTATCCAAAGCATCAATTACCGATCTCTAACATGGATTGTGTGCGAAAGAGTAGATTCAAAACATAAATAAAAGCACTTGTGATGCCAAAAATGTAGTGTAGGTTGAAGAGCAAGGTCTTCAGTTACAATCTTAGAGCCACAATGTTCCAATTTCCTTCAATTAATCCATGAGAACCATTTATCTTAGAAACCATGCCAAAAGGAGTTGAAAATACCTAGAAACCATAGAAAAAGGAATCAAAATACTTGGATTAAATTGTTGCAATCGGTAACACATATTGAAGGATGAGAATGACGAAGAAAAAAAAAGATACATCTAAAATATTGATGACTAAGATGAATTCAGATGAATGGTTTATATCATTTCAACCATCGTATGCTCCATCTTCTAAAATTTGTTAATTTGTAAATAAACCTCCTAATATCATTTGTGTACATGTATTATGCATACAAACTTCGCATTTCTTTAAAAGCTTGCATCCTTGTTTACATGTTTCTCAAATAACATAAGTATATATTCCAACTCTTTTGCAACTACTCTATAATAAAAATTAACAATATTGCACTTTATATTTGATAAATCTTTATATTATTGTTTACATTAAATGCATTATACATATTTACTTAGTATCTATTAATTTTTTTTAATGAACAAAGAACATTTTCACCCCACAATTCAAATATTATAAAGCACAAAAGTTCTCGTATTGCACTTAAAGTCTCGCACCCACCCACTAGTTATGGTCTATAAAATGTTCTAGGTATTCTTCATTGAAACAAAATAAAAACACCTTGCTCTTTTTTAAAAAGAAATCTATTAAATTTTAGTTATAGTTCTTAATTTCCTATATCATTTAAACAAAATTATCTTTTTCAAAATGTTGTGTACATACACCTATTTTATCTTAATGTCTAAATAGTATTATACGAACCACTAATAAAATATGTAAACAAAATTATCTTTCTCAAAATGTTGTGTATATACACCTGATTTATCTTAATGTCTAAATGGTATTATATGAACCACTGATAAAATATGCCATTTATTTGAGTACCTACCTGTGAGATTTGATCCACCAAATCATTTTTGCTATAAATTATTTTTGTTACAAGGTATTTTTGCTATAATGTTTTCTAAATAAAAAATTATAAATTTATTTCAAATTAATTTTAAATTTATTAAGAACAGTGGAATGGCTGTATTTAAACCAATTATAAAAGACAATTTATACAGGTTCTAAATGACCAAATATGTGAATGGAAAGTTTGGATAACCAACGAAATATGTACACGAAAAGTTTGGATAAGCATTCTAATGTCTATGCAATTTATCCTCTTACATTTACTTGCCAATAGAACATCGCCATTTGTTTGACAAGTTTTGTATTTTTAACCCAAACCTTTAGATTTCTTTTATTATAAGAAAAAGAGTGTGAATACAAAATGCAAGGCTGATTGTTCCCTAATCTGGACATCATCATTAGTTTCTCCTTATCTGGACATCATTAGTTTCTCCTTGATCCTTAATTTGTTAAATCTGGACATCATTAGTTTCTCCTTGATCCTTAATTTGTAACAGGTTTGTGGATTGTTCATTCAATGAGAATTATAACTTTTAACAAATTGCTTAAGCCATACGATACAGAAACAATACATAAAACAAATCAGAATTTAAAAGATCCAAACATTTTTGCTGATCGTGCTATCTTTTTCCATAACTCGCTATCTTTTTCTATAACCCCACAATTTAGGCCAGCCCCTTTATTTGGGATGCTATCAGCCTGATCATTCTGTCCTCTCAAAATATGCAAAAAAATAATGGTTTCAACTGTCATCCTTATTTATTTTGCAAATTTCAATGGCAAAAAACAAAATCAACTGTCAACTCTGCTCCTGGTCCGTTGCATTAAAAGAATAAGCAATCAAGATAAGCTCAGGTTTCAACATCATTAAGATTAGAATTTTAGAATTTGTGAGATTGTCACTGTAAAGAAACACTCTTTAAAACGACGGTTTCAACAGTGAGGCCGGGTCCGAATCCAAACAAAACTCCCACATCCAACCCCTCTCCGGTTGTCGAACATCCTCTCTCTTGAGACGACTTCCTCATCTCGTCCAAGATGAAGAGCACGCAGGCGCTCGACATGTTTCCGTATTCGCTCAGGACATGCCTCGTGGCTCTCAGTTTCTTGGGATCCAGATTCAACTTGGCTTCTAACTGATCCAGAATGGCAGGCCCTCCTGGGTGGGCGATCCAGAATAATTGGTTCCAGTCCAAAATTCCAAACTGTTCAAACGCCTCAACCAGACTTTTTTCTATGTTCTTGGAGATGAGCCCAGGAACGTCTTTGAGAAGGTGGAAGGTGAGCCCTACCTCTCTCAAGTGCCCGTCGATGGCTCCGTCGCTGTCGGGAAGAATTGTCTGGGCGGTCCACATCAGCTCGAAACAGGGCTTCTCCACTTTAGGGATGGGATCCGCTCCCACGATGAGAGCGGCCGCACCGTCGCCGAAGAGAGCTTGGCCGACCATGCTGTCCAGGTGAGTGTCGGAGGGGCCACGGAATGTGACAGCCGTAATTTCACTGCAGACGACCAGAACCCTAGCTCCGCGATTGTTCTCTGCGAGGTCTTTAGCGACACGAAGAACGGTGCCTCCGGCGAAGCAGCCCTGCTGATACATCATGACTCTCTTAACGCTGGGGCGGAGGCCAAGAAGCTTTGTGAGATGATAGTCGGCTCCGGGCATGTCGACTCCACTGGTAGTGCAGAAAATGACATGAGTGATCTTCGACTTGGGCTGCCCCCACTCCTTGATGGCATTGGCGGCCGCTTCTTTTCCAAGCCTGGGCACCTCCTCTACAACCATGTCCTGCCGTGCGTCCAGCGACGGCGCCATATACTCGCAGACGTTGGGATTCTCGTTCAAAATCTCGTCTGTCAAGTACATGTATCTCTTCTTTATTGTCGACTTGTCGCCTGTAACATTGCTTAGATTAGGTGATTGAGAACATTGGCTGTGATACTCTTCATTCAAATTCAAATTTAGCTTGACACAAACATTGAAAATAACTTGATTCTTCGTGTAAACATTGTAGGATAGAAATGTCATCCAATATTATTGTAAGCATGAAATAGATGTAGAACTCACACATTCTTCTGAATTTCTCTTTGAGCTCTGTCATATGCTCGCTGTTGGTGATTTTGAAGTAGTAGTCCGGATAAGTGCTCTGATCGATCGCATTGGGAGGAGTGGCAGTACCGATAGCGAGGATCGTGGCGGGGCCATCTGCCCTCTGAGCCTCCCTGAATGCCTCTAAATCTTTCATCAATCCCTCAGCCATGTTGTTGTTCTTGCTCTTGCTATTCCACACTCGGCGCCCACGCAGCGCAGCAAAATATTGAATGCCTGAACTGTGGTTGGAACTGGAGCGTGCAGGCAAAGAAGCTCGGTGCAGAAGAGGATTGGAGGTTGAGTACTCTACATTGCCCTTACTCTGTTTATATGAACGAGGGGGTAGACTCCGTCGTTCCCTGCCAGCCACTCGTCACAGGGTTGTGATGGGGTGAGAATTAATAATCAATATTCTGGATTCTCCACGGAGGCCGTCGGACGGGTTCCTTGCCAGCCACTAGTCAAAGGGTTGTGAGGGTGAGGTGAGAATTAATAATGAATATTCTCAACTGTCAATGGAGGCTGTCGATAAGCACAAAAGAGGCTTGAATTAATAATGAATATTCTCAACTGTCAATGGAGGCTGTCGATAAGCACAAAAGAGGCGTGAAGCCATTTCCTGTGGTATATAATAGATTAAGAAGGGATTTTGATTTAAATTAAAATATGAAGTTCAATCGGGTCAAACTTATAATTCAAATTTTATGAATGGTATACTTTGTTTTTAAAGGTTTTTTAATTTAATTTATTGGGGGATAAAACAGCGAAAGAGGATTGTTACAAGATTATCTTAAGAGTAAAATATAATGAAGAATGACTGATTTGGAGATGGGATTATTATTTTGACCATTACAACTAAGAGTTTTCAATAGAAATTAAAATGCCATATACTTTTTATGTGGCTTTTGCTCAATAACAAGGTCTTGGGATCTCTATGTAAGAACAATGAGGAAAACAAATACCACTTGATAATGGAATGCTAAGTAAGTATGATAATGATAGATATTTTTTATTAAAAAATGTTTGCTCTAAGAACTTGATAAACACAAGTCTAAGGGGATGGTTCTTAGAGGAAAGTTGATGAACATAGGTCATATATATTTTTTATTAAAAAATGTTTGGTCTAAGAACTTGATAGACATAAGTCTAAGGGGATGGTTCTTAGAGGAAACTTGATGAACATAGGTCTGGTTCTTAGAGGAAACTTGGTGAACATAGGTCTAAGGGGATGGTCCTCAAAGGAATCAGTAAAGAATTATATCTCCCTTCCAATTATCATCGGTTGGGGGTTTTGGTTGGTAACAAACCAAGGTATATTTGAAGAAAATGTATCTTAATGGTTTATTGCACAACACAAGGTTTAAGTATTTTAAGTTACTTTCATCAATCAATGGGAAAGAACAAAAGGAGAATAGTGTTAGCAAAACAGATAGATAAAAATTATGCATGGGCATATCTCTGTTGGGAATGTTATATTATTTTCATGTAAGTCGATACTCGACTAGTATAAGTCAACTGGAATAAGAGGCAATAGGCGATGCAAGTTTGGTCAGCCGAACAACTGGAAATAGTTGTTTTGTCTATGAAAAACGATTGGTTGATGAGAACTCAATGGAACACCCAAAGCTCAATGGGAAGTTGACCAAGTTGAATCAGTCAATCCGATTGTAACAAAATAACTAAAAGTAGTTATGAAGTTATGGACTGTCATTAATGAGCGGTTGGTTGTATTGCATCTATAAATAAAATGTAATGGTTGTGCATGATAGATTAGGAGATATGGTAGTAGTGTGTAGCATGATTATGTGATGAAGTCTGATTTGTCATCTAGCAAGTCACGATTGTAAACATAGGTTTCTTTGGAGTGCTTTGTTCGTTTTCCTCCGAGAGAGAGGTTTCCAAGGTAATTTACATGTTTACTGTGTTGATATTGTTGTGTGCCATTGTTTAAGTATAATTGTGTTTAACTCTATGAATCAATTTGCAAACTTATTGTAATATGTATTAGAACCAATAATTAGTATTAGAGTTGTATTTGGTTGCAAGGGGACGCCTTTGTTGCTAAGGGTCACATAAAATTTTAAGGAAGAAATTTATCCCATGGGCGATTTTTCGACCTTTTTCCCAAAAGAATATTCGTCAATTTTCCCTTTGTTTAAATGATTAGCCCAAATTCAATGGGATATTTTTTTTTAATCGAAAAAATAGCTAAAATTTCCCCAAAACAATATAAAATCTTTAGAAATTCAAATATTTTAACAAAAAATTCGCCAAACATTTTATAATTGCACATTTAAGAATTAGTAAGATTCCTAAAGGTTTCTACACTTTGAGAAAATTATGGATCCTTAAAATTTTCCCTACTGAGTGTTTTAGCTTGGGCTTGGACATAAGAAATACCTATTACAATGGGAGTCTTCCAAAATCATTGATTTATTGTTAAAATTCTTAGCACAACAAGGGTAGAAAGTGAAAAGTTTAATGAACAAAATTTGGAGCTTTGGAAGTTTAAGATGGGGGGTCTTCTTATGGATTGAGATTCAAGAACACCAGATTGCAAATGACCCAAAAATGACAATGGCAAGTGTGTCAAAGGAACAATGGAAAAATATCAATAGAAAGGAAAGGAGTACAATCCAAAATTGTTTAGCAGATTCTATATGTTGAATGGACCCTAAAACAAGACATTGTAAAGAAGTTATGGGAAAATTTGGGGAACATGTACGAGTAGAATTCTATGTTTAACAAGTTGTTTCTTCAGGAGAAATGCTTAGAGACCACCTGAGTTTGTTCAACATTGTTATCAGTTAATTGTTATCCATGGATACTAAATCAATGAGGAGGGAAAATCTATTAATCTGTTACATTCTTTGTGAGATTCTTGGGATATCTTGGTCATGGCTATTGGAAGCAACAACACCACATTGAAGATCGATGATGCGGGTGCATCTCTGTTGTCATACGAGATGAGACGAAAGAACATGGAAGGTATGACCAATGATGCCTTAATGGTATGAGGTCAACTAGCAGACATAGGAAAAGGAAAAACCTCTAATAGAATATTGAATTCGATGGGTACATCTAAGACCTGATCCCATGGTCTATAAAAAAACATGTTGATGATGCAGTAACAACGGGAATTATAGATGAAACTACAATTCAATAGAAATCGAGAAAGGAAAAGGGTATGAAGAAGGTCAGTCAAATGATGTTAAGTCTTTGCAAGATGAGAAAGGAGATGTGTATTTGGCCTCCACAAGTATGTAGTCGATCATGACTCTTGGATGATCGACTCTGGTTGTAACGTCCCTGACCCTCCGATTGGTGAAGAGGACGCTACCAAACCATCAAACATCCTGGAAACTAGCCCCATGAACATGCACATACGTAAAATGCTAAACTAAAATTCTTAAAGCATAAAACATGCTAAGATGCATAGTCAAGAACACATACACAGCGGAAGCAAACATACATTCAGGCATTCAACATGTTCATCATAGTTCATTAGCCACCAAATATAATTGCAGAGATGAAATAGACAAGGATACTTATCTCATGAAGAACTTGCCCCACAACCAACTACGTCACTGCAACGTTCCACACAACCATAGGCCAGTGTGCTCATCAATCTCTCAGCAACACTGCCACCCCTGAGCTGGGCATGATTCCCCAAGGAATAAGGGACTAAGCAGGCTTACACATAACCAAGTTACACAAATCATCCAAGCCCACACAGTAGGGCTTATCAGGCCATCAAGGATCTAGGAGAAGCTAATGCTAAGCTGGTGAGCTCATGGAAGAGCTAAGGACGCCTACACCAGAGCTAGTCTGACCTCTAAGACACCCACACACACCCGACACCAGGAATCAGTCCCTTCTATGCTTCACAGTCCCTCAGGCCCTGAATTCCCTTGCCAGTGCTCTTCTAGGGTTGTGGAGAAGAAATCCAACCATATAACTCTGTCTGTGTGGCTCCCCAAACCTAGGTTTCTGAAGCATACCCAGCCTTCAATCCCACTCCACACAGTTTGAAGACCAACCACTGCATGCAGCAAAACTAGCAATTACAACTTTGATAGGGGAAAAAAGACCCTTGAATCATTCTTGGCCCTATCGTGGCCAAAACGATTCCACAGCGATCTAAAGCAGCCCAAATCGCAAAGGCAACTCAGCCAACAAATGTGGGAAACAACAGCCAATGAACCACAAAAGAAAACCACAGTCCACGATCAATAATGAAATATATGGACAACTACAATAGGAACACGAGCAGGAAACCGATCCTCAACATAGACAGGAGGAATACATATCACTAAGGAAACCACAGAAAACATCCCATAGTGAAAAACCACGGCAACATTTCACAGTCCAACAATGGTGGAGTCAAAACACAGACTTTCTGCGTGAACAAGAGGAAGAACCGATCCTAAGGCCAACAGTCAGTGAGGAAGAAGAGAAAAAAACCCCCCACACAGAATCATGGATCCTTTTAACTCCCCTCCGCGCGAGGAATGAAAAACCAATGATGGAGAGAGTGGACAGAACCGATCAGGCATCCCAAACGGCGCGTGAGGAAACCACTCCTAGTCCGTGCCGGTGACTGAACCAGCTAGTGGAGAGTGCATGGGGGAAAACCTGCCACCCACCACCACCCAAAATTAACTACCCAACTAACATCAGGGATTTTAATGGTTGACACATGGCTTTTCCCCATAGGCTCATGGTTTAACATTTCCTCCCCCCCTTAACCTTTGGAAATCATGCCCTTTTCATTTAACATTGCATCATCGTAGCTGGCTGTAGGTTTATTTTAATTCATGTGCATATTTACATGATGCAAAACTATCATGTGCCGGATAGCATGATATACCATCGGCAACGATCCCAATTGCCAAAACATAACACAACCAAATCGATGGTGGGGCTTTCCCTTTAGATCCACACCACGATTAATTACAACATATACATCATGTATCTTTTAATGCAACCGGGGTCAGAACCGGGGATATTACACTGGTGCTTCATATCATATGACACGGACGCAAAGAGTGGTTATGTGAATATGAGAAGGTTGATGGTGGTTATGTTCTACTGGTAGATGATTCATTGACCGTGAAAGTTGGACAAGGTAAAGTTCAATTGAAATTGAAATATGGAAGGATAGGAACACTTCCAAGAGTAGTGCATTTCCTAGGTTTGGCTAGAAACTTGATCTTGGTAAGTAAGATGGGGAATGCAAGTGTACAGTATATAGGTGAGAGAAATACTTGCAAGATGATGTGAGGAACAATGGTATTGATGAGAGGAGTTTGGACCAAAAACTTGTATAAGATATTGGGAAGAACAAACACCTACAAAATTATAAATGGGGTTTGTCTCGATTCAAATCGAACATCTACTACTCTATTTGACTCGACCATGTTGTGGCATCAATAGATGGAACATATAGGTGATAAAGGTATTTTTGTTATGCACAGAAAAGGTATGGTTGAATTTCTCTATGATTTCTTTGAACAAGTTCACTTATGTGAAAATGTATTTATGATAAACAAATTCATGTAAATTTCTCACATGGTACTACCAGGGCCAAGGAAATACTATAATTAATACATAGGGATGTTTTTAGACCTGTGTCGGTCCCTTCACTAGGAGGATCTCAATATTACGTTTCTTTTGTAGATGATTTATATAGAATTCCATGCTTGTATTTTTTTTAGGAAGAAATTTAAGGTTTTTGAGAATTTTTAAGATTTCAAAGATCTTATGGAGAATCGGAGTGGTAAAACGATCAAGGTGCTCAGAACTAATAATGGAGGAGAAATATGTGGAAAATCATTCAAATAGTTCTATAGATTGCATGGTATAGCTCGAAAAACCACAACTCCTTACACACCTCAATAGAATGGAGTTGCTGAAAGCGAGGAACAAGCTCACTCGTGCAGGAGTCACACAATAATTTTGGGTGGAGGCAATTGACATGGCATGTTACTTGGTGGATAGGTAATCGTGGATGGCTCTAGTTTATAAGACTCCATATGAGGCATGGGCTGCTAAAAGTCCCTCTCTTACATAGTCTCAGAGTGTATGCATGTGATGTCCTTTTGCATTTCCCAAAGGAGAAAAGAACCAAAATTAACAGCAAGCCGAAGAAATGCATCTTCATCGGGTACACGGATGGAAAGAAAGGGTATAAGCTATGGAAACCATTGGTGAGGAAGGTAGCTTATAATAGAGATGTGATATTCATATAAGTTGGATGAACTTCCAGGAATGAATAGGTTAAAAGAGAAAAAATAAAAATAAAACAAAAGTTTGAAATGAACGATGAAAGTATGGATTTAGGTAAGTCGACTGAATTTGGTGAAGAGTTCGAACAACAGAATCAATGTGTTTGGAGATATGGTTGAGCAAGACAAGAATTTGAAATTTATAGTCCACCTGAATTCCGCTCTTCTTTTGCATTATCTTTCATAGAATATTATCCTAGGTCACTAAAGGAAGTGATCACCTCGATAGAGGGTAAACTTTGGAAAAGAGTCGTGGAAGAAGAAATGGACTCCTTGAAGAAGAATGAAACATGGGATCTAGTCAAATAACCAAATGGAAGGAAACCTATCGGCAATAAGTGGGTGTTTAAGAAAAATTTCAGTGCAACAGGTCAAGTTAAGAAGTACAAGGCTCGATTAGGAGTGAAAGGATATTCCCAAGTCGAGGGTGTCAACATTGATGAAATTTTCTCACTTGTTTCTAAGATAACTTCCATAAGGTTACTAATGTATTTAGTTGCAACAGTTTATCTTGAGATAGAGAAGAGGGATGTAAAGACAACATATCTTTAGGGTGATCTTGAAGAAGAAGTTCATATGAAGCATCCTGAAGGTTTTATAATGGAATAAGAAAAAGAGTTGGTTTATAAGCTCAAGAAGTCTCTCTATAGCCTAAAACAATCTCCTAGGATGTGGTATCGAATGTTTGACATGTATATCCAATAGATGGGGTTTGAGAGAATTTAGAGTGATCACTATGTGCATAGGAAGAAATACAATGATCACTTCATATATGTAGTTTGATATGTTGACGACATCTTGTTGGTCAAGAATAACATCGATCTAATAAACGAGGAGAAATTGTAGTTATCATCTAAGTTTGACATGAAGGATATCAAAGAAGAAAATTACATTCTTGGAATTCAAATTTAGAGAGATCATGTAGGTAGGAGAATTTATCTAAGTCAGAGAAAATATGTTGAGAAAACCTTGAAACATTTCAACATGCAACAGAGTCAACCAGTGAAGTCCCTATTTCTCTAGGAGTCAAGTTATCTACTAAATAATTTCCTAAGACACAAGAAGAAATAAATTATAAGATACGTGTGCCCTATACTAGTGATGTAGGTATTTTAATGCAAGATAGGGTTTGTACATGACCAAATATTTCCCATGCAGTGGGAATATTAAGAAAGTATGTGTCGACACCTAGAAAATAACATTGGACCATAGTCAAGAAAGTAATATTCAGAAATATGTGCGACACAACATATTATGCAATCTGTTATGCACGAGAGCTTGAGGACAACAAGAACATAAATGTACATGTTTTTGTTGATTATGAATAGGAAGAAGAAATTAGCCACACACGATCGACAAATAGATACGTGTTTAAGATATTTGACGAAGTAGTTAGTTGAATGAGTACAAGGAAGTCAATCATTGCACTGTCAACTACTAAAGCTGAATGCATGGAATCTACTCATGCATGTAAGGAACATGTTTGATTGCAAAGGTTGTTCTTAGATGTTAGGTTAGGATAACATTATGTAGGGTTGTATTGCAACAATCAAAGTACAATCTTCCTAGCAAATAATCCAACATATCATTCGAAGACAAAAACACATTGATGTTCAATACCACTTTATGAGGGAGATGTTGTAGAACAAGAAGTTGCTAGTGGAAAAGGTAAACATAGTGAATAATTATGTTGACTCATTGACCAAATTGGTGAGCATAGAGAATTTTTCCTGCTATAGGGAAATAAAGGGCTTGTTAGTCCAGCTAAAATGAATTGAAGTTTTGAATTTCTTGTTTATGAAAGAAGACAAAAATAGAGAGAATGTTAGGAATGCTACATTCTTTGCATGTAAATAAACTAGAAAAGTCAAAAGTCGATTGGTATAAGTCATTTGGAGTTGGAGGCTACATACGACGCAAGTTTTCAAAGCATGACCAACCAGAAATAGTTGTTTGATTGAAGGAAAATGACT
This sequence comes from Pseudotsuga menziesii, assembly GCA_001517045.1. Lineage (NCBI taxonomy): Eukaryota > Viridiplantae > Streptophyta > Pinopsida > Pinales > Pinaceae > Pseudotsuga > Pseudotsuga menziesii. Next base: position 88,284 of record LPNX010219659.1, read on the forward strand.
AGTTGATAAGAAGTCGATGGAATCACCAAAGGTCAATGGGCACTCAACCAAGTTGATCCAGTGAAGTTTCCTATAACAAAATAACTAAAGTGGTGAGGAACTTATGGATTGTCATTAATGAGTAGTTGGTTGTATTGCATCTACAAATAAGATGCAATGGCTATGCATGATATACTGCAAGATATAATTCTAGTGTGTAGCATGATCATGTAATGAAGTGTGATTTGTGGTCTAGCAAGTCATGATTGTAAACACATGTTTAGAGTATTTGATTAATAGATGAGTAAAATCTCATTGATTTGTTGGTTTTCCTCCAAGAGAGATATTTCTAGGATAATTTTTGTGTAATGTGTTGATGTTGTTTTGTGCCATTATTTAAGTTTAATTGTGTTTAACTCTATGAATCAATTTCCAAACATGTTATAATTGGTTTTATAACCAAAAATTTCAATGGGATCCAAAAGTATGTGGTGGAGGAGGAGGCATCATACATTGAGAAGGTGTATCTTACAAGTTTTGGATAGGTTTTGGTGAAGGCTCGAGTAACTTCGCAAAGATGATGGAGCTGAAACTAACTCTATCTCTAGGTATTAAAAAAAGCATATCAAATCTGCAGGTATTTGGAGATTCCCTAAATATAATTAAATGGATTAATAAAGAACAACAACGTAATAATTTATCCCAAGTATTATATATTGTAAGAAATTCAAAAAATTTCTTGAAAGCTAAACCTTCTCACCATTTAACATGTGTTCCAAGCCAGAAATGAGGAAGTAAATGAACTATCATAGAAAGGACTTTAGATGCGGAGAGGGATCTTGATAATAAATGAAATACTTGCTAGGAACACTCCAAAATATTACGATTTACTTTTCTGCAACTCAAGAGTTGGTAGTCATGATCCTTGTTTTTCTTTTGCACTGATATTTTTAATATATATTAACTGTTTATAACAAAGCTTTTAGTGGCATATCCTAATTGAATCTACAACGGGTGTTCTTATGGGGCTCACATTCCGTTAAGATTGAAGTTGTTGTGATATTTTGAGTATGACAATGAAAATAATATTCAACAAAACAATAAGAAAATGATATTCAGCAGGAAATGTGACATGATTTGACCAAATCGGTTATGACTGACAATGGCATTTATTCAACCTCCTTCCATGGAATTGGATTTCTGAACAACTTTTATGATGGAGCTTTCCACACAGAAAAATGTGATTCCCCTCGAATGGGCTCCGACTTTTTCTACGACCAACAACAAAAGGATTAATAGCGTTGTAAACACTAAACCATTATTACTAAATCAATTCAAAACTAGAGGATCTAGGCATAGCTCTGAGTTATCTCACTTCCTCATAGGACCTATCACATGCAAAAACACCTTCATTTAAAGCAGTAATTGTGTCGTAGTAATTCTCTCTACGCGATCATATTGCATGCAACTGTTCATGATTCCTTATCTTTTCGGCAAATAAAATATTGCGATGTGAATAGGCAAATAAAATATTAGAGTATTTAATGTGGTTGTAGCATGGCTGCAGAAGGTCTGAATGTGGCTGCAGAAGGTTTGATGATTGTTGGATCTGGAGCAGCTCAAGATTCGACGATGATCAAACCTGCTAGAGCCTTATTAAATGCTCTGCAACATGCTAAATATTGTTCGCCCTTCTTCAGCACCATTTTGTGGGTTTATCACTTCTATCTTTGACCCAGTGACTTCGTGCACACTATGTCATAGCTTCTTTACTCACGGATTGGTTAATGGTCTAGGGTTTCAAGTTTATTGGCGCTGCTACCTTCTTCATACACAGTGGCATAACTTCTCTTGCAAGGCTGGTTACTAATTTAGGGTTTCAAACTTATTGACGTTGCTATCTACTTCGTACATGTTGTGTTCACTTTCCGAGGTAGTTTTGTTTGTTAGCCAAGATAGGTATGTTCACTTGAAGGTTGAACCTCATGGAGTTTGTCATCCCTCTACCCCGTAGAAACCCACTACACTTCCGCTCTACTGGAAATTCACTTTCTTGGGCTTTTCAGCACTTGGTCTATTATGTAATTCATTTGCTTCAGCCCGCTCTATTGCGTTCAAATGATGGTGGAGCGAGATCCACAGGAAGTAGTTGGTGGAAAATAGGGTCATACGATTTTCAGACTGTATTGAACTTCTCATTGGAGCGAAAAGGCTCTCGTCGTTTAGGTCAATGAACCAAAGCATGTTTCCTTCGTGGTTTTCATTTCCTCTTCTTTTGTTCACTTCTTTGAATTTGTTTTGTCTTTCCAATCCTCAAATCTACTCATTGATGAAGGGTTTCGACCTCTGCATCAGATTCTGTATCGAAGTGTATAAAAAAAAAACAGCACTCATATTGAACTCTAGCTAAAGTAAGTCGCCAATAAAGTAAAAAAGGGAAGGCATCAAAACCGATCTGCAATGACAGCCATGGTAGAAAGGGAATCCCATAACTTGGGAAGGGCAATGGCACACTCACCACCATAGTCCCCCAGAACTGTAGATGCCCTCTGTATTATGTTTACGATCCCGATTAAATTCTCCATGATGGGCATTTCTTCCCTTTAAATTTAATTCGAAATGCACCCCCTTTGTATTATGTTTACGAGCTCAATCAAATTCTCCATGATGGACATTGCTTCCCTTTAAATTTAATTTGAAATGCAGCCCTTTGTTTCTTTTAGAACTCGCCTGGATCTAGAATTCTCCATTTTATTTAGCGCTATGATCGAACTGATTTTCTTTATAAGGAGTGGTGAATAGATATAGATATAGAACGATAGATGTTGAAAAAGGAACCTGAAATAAACCAATGTGTATCAGGTTTATGCTTTTCCTTCTCTTTATAGAGGGTCAAATATTTAAACCGGCCATCGAAATGGAACCCGGGTCAGTAAAAGGCCCCCAAGGGTCAGTAAAAGGCACCCAAGGGTTGGTGAAGTCGGGCCACTGAATTTGAAAACTGAAAATTAAAATAGTTAACGAAGATCAAAACCTTGAAAATAAAAAAATTCTGTAGAAATGAGCGCATAGAAAATTGATAAAATCCTTCTAGAGTTAATTAATCAATAATTTATATATACTCGTGAGTTGGGGTGGAGCTTCTCTAGGACATCTTAGGAATCGTGTTTTTCAAGTTTCAATTATGGATGGGTTGGACCCCACCTTATCTAAGCAAACAACTTTCGAAATTACATAATTTACAACTCCACCATATTAGGAAGTGGAAGAAGATAAGGTGAGAACACAAAGGAGATGCACATTTGGAGGTTTTGGTGCGAGTTTATCCCAATCTAGGCATTAGAATGTAAATTTTGTGAGAGAGTGAACCTATGGTTGAAGTGAGACTACCTTGTAAACCTAATGGAAGGTATGAGTGCAACAATAGGGTACAAACACCTTCGAATAGGATGTATTGTCTTGATATAGATATGAAGTGTTCATACACGTGGACACACTGGAAATTGACTCTGTTAGTCCCAAGATTTCACAAGCTTTGTAACTGGTCTGATATGATTAGATAATTATTTTCTATTTACCAGATGAAGGATTAATCTATAATAATAATAATAATAATCTATTTTTAAGGTCACCGCCAAGCGAGACACCAAATTGGTGTATGAGACCCCCTTGTTTGTGGGACAAGGGACCCCCCTCTGCGCAGCGATTTAACTGCTAAAGTCTACATAGGTGTACATACACTACCCCCCTGTGGATTTGAACCCGTGACCTCCAAAGAGGAAACACATGCTCTTAACCATTAGGCCCACTCATACTGATCCATCGCATCAAAAAATCTATTTGCGCCCCGGTTTCTTAGACAGGTAGTTGGGTAGTTTGCAGTTTATGTGAAACCCAATAAAAAAAATATGTTTGACTATTTTCCAATTGGAAAAATTTCTATGTTGTTGTGATGGTAATGGTTTTTCTTGTGTAAACAAAAATATAATGGAAATGAAGAAGTTGTCATACAATCCACAAGTATTTCACTTGAACCCGAGGGAAGGACAATGTCTCCCTATTTGGCAGTCATAAAGGCTTGTGAAGTGTGAACCACTTATGTTCCAAAATATTACAACAACTCTATTGTTGGATAATCGCCCATCCCAAATCTCGAATAATTTAAATATTCAAATATATATTGAGAGAAACTATGTCAAATTCACAATAGATAAATCGCCCATACCAAATCTCGAATAATTTAAATATTCAAATATATATTGAGAGAAACTATGTCAAATTTACAATAGATAAATTGACAATAAAAGGCTCTAGAGAATATTGTTAGAAAAAGAATCATCTAATAACCCTACGACCGAGTATTAAATGTTGCATGTGGTGGCTTACGTCGTTGGATATAAATCATTTAATACAATGAGTTACATGATAATAATTACTGATCATCCCAAATAGAGATAACAAATAGACATCCAAAAGTTCAAGTGAGGTATTCTACTAACTTTACTTTGGAACCGTATTGTTTTCTTAACTATTTCATTTCCTTGACATGAATGAATATAATAGTGTCTTGACGTTTACCAATATTGACATTGACCAATGAGATAGGGATAGTATTTCAGGATCCATTGTTGACCTTTAGAAGTGAGTCACTTTATTTGTTTTATTACATTATCTAAATATGATATTTTGTAATATCACGAATTTTGACCTTGATTATATTGGACATGAGCCCTAATGCATATGAGTTACTTTGATGTTTATGTTTATGTCTATGTATTGGGTGTATGCCCCACTGCACATGAGTTATGTTAATTAGTTAGATATATTAGGTGTAAGCCAATGCACATGTTTTATTGTCTTGTATATGATTATATATGTTGGGCGTAGACCCTGATGGACAAGAACTATTGTCATGGTACGATGTACTAGATTTATTATTATGTGATTAGCCCTAATACATATAATGATATGATTATTGTGATGTATTGTGTAGAAGACTGAATGCATGATTGAGTTCTATAATGTGTTGGGTGTAAGCCCCAAAGCACATGAGTTAAAAGATTTTGTGTTGAGCATAAGCTCTAGAGCACATGAGTTATGACATTTTGTGTTGAGCATAAGCTATGGAGCACATGAGTTATAATATTGGAAGTGTTGGGCATAATCCCTTGAGCATTCCAAACTGATGCTGAGCATAATCTTTCAATCATTAGAGCTTTGGCCATTGTATCACTAGGTGTATTATACAAGTATATCCTAGTATTAGTGTTGAGCAAGAGACTCTGATTTTGCACTAGTGTAACTCCCAATTAATAGTGTTGAGCTTAGGCTCTGAATACCGCTAGGGGTTACTAAAATTATTTGCATTGAGTGAGAACGACTCTGAATAGCACCGACCCTTATCATACTTATTTTAAGTTGATTAAATGAAATTTCAAATCTACTTCTCATCAAGGACTGTAAGAACAAACCAAAGAAACAACATCAAAGATGCCCTACACCTTAAATCAAGAAAAAATATAGTCATCCACGATAGCCATTAAACTATAATTTTTCCCAAGTAACAATCCCCAGCCATCCTGTACAAAGGATTGGATAACCTAAACATACACTACCATATTACATTTTCCAGCAACGAATATACAAATACATATAAAATATCCATGCTACATTAAGATAAGTAAATCACCCACATAATTATCATCATTTCTCTAAAAAGCAAGGCTGAGATCCTGTCAACGTTTTAAGAGGAACAAACTACATTATAAAACCACAAACCAAAACACAGACAAAATTATAAATGTTAGTCACTCACCTAGTATCAAATCATGTTAAGGATTGGGCAGAATGCCTCCACAATAACCCGACTTAAACCATCTACGCTACAATAGTAATAATTACATAAAAAACAGAACCATAAATCAACTATTGAATCCGATGAGCTCTGGTTGGGAGCATTGGATTTCTTTACAAGAGGTAATAAATAAACATCGAGCCACATATGGAATCCATTAAACAATTACCGTAAGTCTGTCCATACATAATATAAATTATAAACTCAACAGACTGAGAGGTTGTGCCATATAGGCAAGCATGGGCCACGCCATTACGAACGCTATAAACAACCATATCATTAAAAACTAAACAATTGGCATTATCATAATACACCAAGTATTATATCAAAACGTATAATGATGAATAGAGATAGGGTTTCCCTCGGTAAGATACATACCACATTCCAATAAAGGTTATAGCGAATCCATAAAGACACACACAAGAATATACTAAGAAACCAAATCAAGCATGAGGCTAGAGCTTCGCCCTTTATTGTTATAAACAACGACAAATTTCCCACAGCAAACCATTTAATATATAACATAGGTAAACCCATTAAAACGCTAAAACATACCACAAAACACAACGAGGGTTTTAAAACCCAAATGATATCCACAATCAAGGATTAAACTATCAAAACGTCATTATGATAATGCCATTGCTCTGCAATGGCACTGATTATTTAAAACATCATATAAATTAAACCACGATTCTTATAGAAAATAAGGAGTCGAATAAATCAGCGAAACACAATTTTTTATTTCCAACATGGAGTTTTAATTTACATAGTAGGAACATCCATCGTCATGTACCAATGAACAAATGCCCCAATGGGCTGCAAAACAAAAGAGTCCCAAACCCACAAGCAACTGTATTACTCCTCAAACCCTAGTGAATCCCAATTGGGAATCTTGTACAATATATAAACCGAGCACACCTACAAATCCCGTAAACAACCAAGTAGTTGGGTAAAGGCCTATTTTTACACACGGGGACTTCACTTATTGAACCTCTCACATAGCATGTGTGATCGTGGGATATTAAAGAATACCCTTAATTTCTAGAGATATTGACCCAAAATATTTTTGTTGAAACCCCCTCCCAATACTTAAAACCTCCTCCCCACCCCTTTTTATACCTCAATCCTTATAAACCACCCTACCCACCCCCACCTTAAATCCCTCATCCTCCCCAATACTTGCAATATATTGGTTCAATTTTTGATAATTTTAAAACCCACAATATGAACTAACGTGATAGGATATTGGTCAACAAGTGAAGCCCCTGTGTTTTTACATGGGCTTACCCGGTATGCGTAGTTGACCATATACCTACCACAATTGTCGAGCTTCCCCATGCTTGTCCACAATGTGTAAATGAAAAAACGGAGCCACATTCGAAGTATGCATTACTAAAATGTCACAATGAAAGAGTGAACAAATTAAACCATAATAGAGTCTATATACCTATCAAGACATTTTCATCAGCATTGCAAACCTCACCCTTGTCTGTGTAGCTCAATAGTGGAGCTCGCCCCCCATTACCAAAAGTGAAAACATAAGGTAAAAGTGGGCTGCGAAAAACTAGCATAGGTTTTTTTCATGGTGCTTTCGTGAAGGAGCCACGCAACCCTTCACATGGGCACATTAAACATGCCAACAATCCTCCACTAGGATTTTAATTAAAAACCCTTCTTCTATAGTTTAACTACACACATTTTCTCATTGAGATCTCACCCCCACTTGATCTTAGCAGTATTAGTAGTCCTATGAAAAAAAAATTATTTACGGATTTAAGGGACATTACAAGTGGTATCAAAGCCCAATTTAAAACACTGAGAGACCTAATGGGCGCTACTTAACATCCATTGCAGAAATAAACATTTCAAAACTATAATTGTACTTTGTGAACTAACAGAAGATTATTTGCTACTAAATGTTTAAATTGCAGATTTAAAAGAACGGTCCAAATCATGGATGCAGAAGAGGATAATAGTCGACAATGGAATCTGAATTCGCCAACACGAGAAGAAGAACTTGTGGTAGAATTAAATTCCGACCTAATGAAGACCATACAGATTCTGCCAGCAGACTTGCAAAGCTTTAAAGATGATAACATAAGTGAGAGAAAAGAACAGAAAGAAATCAATGAATCTTTACTTCGGAACATGACGGGAGTAAACCATCATGGACAACCTACCCATTCAACCAATAAATCCAAGGAAAAATATCATCATAAAAGAACGAACCAACAGTCCAAAGGAAAAGGGAAGAGAAGAGCACACACCTGATCTTCCAGAAGGATAATATCACAATCTTTCTAGTGATGTTTCACTCTCTCCTTGTAGAAAAAGGAAGAAAAATGATGACAACCTTCAAGGAGAATTTCGAAAGATAAATGGCCCAACCTATGAAGGAGAGATGAATACTGAGGAGAAGGATGAAGAATGGCTCCTGGGTATGAGAAAATACTTTCGAGTACACAACTACTCTAGTGCTATGAAAGCCCGATTAGCCATTTACAACTTAAATGGAAAAGCAGCTAGAGGGTGGAGAGACCTAAAGCATACTAAAAAGGATGAAGTAAAAGAAATCAGATGGAGTAATTTCCGCAGAATATTTCAAGAAAAATACATGTCGAAAATATTCTTTGACAGAAAAGTGAAAGAATTTCATGAGTTAAAGATGGGATCCATGACCATGGTTTCCTTTATCAACATAGTTTTGGATATGTTACATTACGTACCTTACATAAAGGATGAAAAGGTCAAGATACAATAGTTTTTGGGGTGTCTTCCTCCAAATTTTTGAGAGAGAATTGAGTTTGACATGCCTAAAAATCTGGACACTACCTTACACAAAGATAGACTTTGTTATGAGCATAGATAACTGAGGCAGGAAAATATAAACAAAATTCAAGATAGGTCTAGGACCTTCCTGGACAACCGAAAACCTGGTTTTAAACCAACGCCATATAGAAAACATAATAAAAATTTTCTGCCTAACAGAAATTTCAACAAGATAGGTGCAAGGCTAAATGTGCCCACACCAAATACCAACAGGCCAACAACAAAAAAAGGAGCCAAGGTTGCCCCACTACGAGTTAACTGTTGGAAATTCCAAGGGCCCCATTATGCCAGAGATTATCCAAATAAGACCAATGGAGTCCTACACAACCTGTAAGAAGACCTAGCAGTAGAGGACATGGCTGGTACACCTAAGATCTATGCAACACTTGACGGCCGACAAGCATAGCATCAGGCCCCTATGGTTGAAATAGAAGGTAAGGTTTCAAACACTTCTATTTCAATTTTGATTGATCTTGGTTCTTTCCAAAGCTATGTTTCCCCCAAGTAATCTAAACAAAGTGAAACATGAGAAACCATGGTTGGTACAACTATCCATTGGTTCAAAAAGAAAGGTTTCAGAACTAGTAAGATACTGTGAGGTAGACATGAACTGGTTTCCAGCTAAGGTAGATCTAAGTATCTTACCCTTAGGATCGTATGACGTACTTATAGGCATGGACTAGTTAGAACAACAGCATGTCATGCTTTATTGTCTAAACAAGTCAATATTGTGCACGAACAACCAAGGGAATCAAACTAAGATTCAAGGCATACCCAAGAAGGTTTCTGTTGGACAGATATCCACCTTACAAGCGAAGAAATGTATTAGGAAGGGCTGCAAGATTTTTGCAGTTAACATCCAGGATGTAGAAGCTGAGAAAGAAAAAAAAATTGAGGACTTTCATGTTCTCATGTACTTTAAGGATGTATTTCTAGAGGAAATATCAGGATTACCACCAAAACGAGACTTAGATTTTTCCATAGAACTGACACCAGGGTTAGTACCGACTTCAAAATCCCCAACCGCATGAGCACACCAGAATTGGTGGAGCTCAAATTACAGTTACAGGAGTCGATAGAGAAGGGATATACTCGACCTAGTGTGTCCCCTTGGGGAGTACCTATACTTTTCATCAAGAAGAAGAACGTTACGATGCGAATGTGCATCGATTACCGACAACTCAATAAAATGACCATCAAGAACCATTACCCACTTCCTAGGATCGATGTATTGTTCGATCAAGTTATAGGAGAAAATGTCTTTTCAAATATCGAATTTTGATCTAGATACCATCAGGTATGGATCCGTGATGAAGATATACACAAAATTGCCTTTCAATACTGGTATGGACATTACGAGTTTGTAGTAATGCCTTTTGGGCTAACCAATGCACTGGAAAAATATATGTGCATGGTGAACAATATCTTTAGTAAATACATGGATAAGTTTGTATTGGTATTTATAGATGACATGTACTAGTTTACTCGAAGAGTCAAGAAGAAAATGAGGAACATTTCTGCATAGTACTATGGGTGTTGCAGGAACACCAACTTTACGTTAAGTTTAGCAAATTTGATTTTTACAAACCACATATACAATACCTAGGTCACATCATTTCTGAGAAAGGGATAGACGTCAATCCACAAAATATCAAAGCCGTCAAAGAATGGCCTATCTCTGCCCATGTCACAGACATTACGTCATTTTTGGAATTAGCAGGTTACTATCGAAAGTTAGTTGTGAAATTTTTGAGGATTGTTTGTCCCATGACCTCCTTACAAAAGAAGTAAAACAGATTTTTGTAGATGACCAAGTGCGAGGAAAGCTTCCATAAGCTTAAAAAACTTTTGACTCCTGCACCTATACTATGAATTACAAATCCCGATGGGGATTTTGTTGTTTGTACATATGCAAGCAAGGAAGGACTTGGTGGATTCCCCATGAAAAATGATTGCACAATCTATTATGAGTCACATAAATTGAAGGAACACGAACAAAATTATCCCACCCACGATCTTGAGCTAGCATCCATTATACACGCTTTGAAGATGTGGAGGCACTACCTCATGGGAAAGAAGTTTCTTTTGAATACAAACAACATGAGTTTGAAGTATTTGTTCAACCAGCTAGATCTAAATGTCAGGAAAGCTAGATCGTTAGCCTTCCTTAACGAGTACCACTTCGAATTAAAACATATAAAGGGAAAGGAGAATAAAGTCGTCAATGCTTTAAGTTGACGAGCTCATATGGTGTATGAGGTAACTTTGAGCCAAACAGATTCGGATTTGCATGATTTGATCATTTCTATGTTGAAGTCCTAAAAAATATTCAAGAGGACAAGTTGTTTCAAAAAAAAAATATAAGGTAGACGAGACCAGACTATTGTGGTCCAAAGAGAGACTGTATATTCTACAGGGAGGAGACATCAGGTCCAGCATCCTAACATAGTTTCATCGGAATCCCTACTCGAGGAATCTGGGATATCAAAAAATGATATCGACAGTAAATACACACTTCTTCTAGTCTAATTTAAAGGCTGACATAGAATTATTCATCACAAAATGCCAAGAGTGTCAGCTGGTCAAAGATGAGCACCAACATCCTTCATGATTACTACAACCATTACCCATTCCGAAATGGAAATGGGAGGATCAGTATGGATTTTATTACGGGTATACCAAAGAGCAAGAAGCAGAATGATTCCATCTTTGCAGTGGTTGATAAGTTGTCAAAAGTGTCACACTTTATCCCAGTTATGTCAACTTACAAGGCAATTCACATTGCTGACATATTTTTAAAGGATATATTTCAATTGCATGGGATACCAAAGGAAATCATCTCAGATCAAGACACGAAGTTTACTAGTAACTTTTGGAGACCTTTATTCTCCGGCTTAGAGACGCAGTTAAATTTTAGTACTGCATACCACCCGCAAACAGACGGGCAGACAGAATGGGTAAATCATATTTTGGAGGACATGCTTAGAATGTATGTGATGAACAATCACACCAAGTGGGAGCATTATCTGCACCTCACAGAGTTTTCATATAACAACGAATACCATACCTCTTCCAAAATGAGTCCCTTCGAGGTACTCTATCGCTGAAAGTGTACGAAACCGATGACTTGGGATAGCCCAGTGGACAGGATCATGTTAGGGCCAGACTTACTGAAGGACCTAGAACAGTTAGTCATGAAAGTACAACAAAATCTCAAGGAAGCGCAAGACCACCAAAAACGTTATTCAGATAAGAAAAGAAAAGATAAAGATTACATTAGAGAAATTTTGGGGTCTAAAATGGGCCTCATAAGAAAACGCGTCAACAATAAGTTCTTGTGAGTTGGAATTCAAGAACCAATAGAATTCCAATAAAATAGGCCAACCATAATGGTTGAATTGACATATTTGTCATAAAAAAAACTACTTTTTGTGTTCGTATTTTCGACATATCTCCCTGTGTCTTTACTCAAATTTCGATCGAGAGAGCTCGTTGGATGCAGAGTTAGATTATACATCCAATGAGTACCCACACTACATACTTTTGACGGACTCTGCTACCCCAAAAACAAGAAATACCTGAAAAAACATGATGATGACATCATCATCACGTTTTTCAAGTATTTCTTGTTTTTGGGGTAGTGGGGTCCGTCAAAAGTATGCAGTGTGGATACTCGTTGGATGTGGAATCTAAATCCACATCCAACAAGCTCTCCGGATCGAAATTTGAGTAAACACACAGGGAGATATGTCAAAAATACGAACACAAAAAGTAGTTTTTTTCTTTTTTCCTCCAAAATTAATAAATATTATTTTATTATTTTAACTATTATTTTATTATTTTAAATATTATTTTATTATTTTCCTTAAGAGGCCCATTTTAGACCTCAAAAATCCTCTAATTCCAGATCGATGAACATGTTTATTTAAAAGTAAAAGCAAAAATAAGCTCATTGATCTTAGGAAGGTGCGGAAAGTTGGCACCAATATTTTGTGGACCCTTTGAGATACTGGTGAAGAGAGGGCTAGTGGCATATCAATTAGATTTACCTGCTCATGTAAAACCTCATTTTTTACCTTGTTTTCATTAAAAATGTATATGATGTATATATTGTAATTAATCATGGTGTGGAGCTAAAAGCAAAATCCCCACCATCGATTTAACGTTTTATGTTTCGGCGATTAAAATCGTTGTTGATGGTATTTCGTGCTAGCTGACACGTTATAATTTTGGCATCATGTAAATATGAAATTTAATTAAAAACCCACAACTAGCTATGTCAATGCAACCAATAATGAGACGGGGGCATGATTTCCTAAGGATAAGGGGGGGTACATTTAACCTTTAGGGCCAATGGGAAAAATTCAAATGTCAAAGGGAGAAACCATAAAAATGTCAACTACCTTTCTTGTCTCATTCACCCAATCATTTATTACTGTGAGAAATTGGTTGAAGTAGTTATTGCATGGGAATGGGAAGAGTATGGGAAAATAAATTCGAATTTGGGGAAAAACGTTTTTGACTTTTGGGGCAAGTTAACACCCAAACTGCATGCCCATTTGGCCATACACCCATGTTCTCCATTTCCTCATGCAGTGGAAGCTTGGGAGTTGTTTTACCTTCACGTTTTTTCCTATTCTGTGTTCTCATTCATGATTTTGGAGCTCCTGGGAACTTCACTCGTGTTTTTGGAGTTGTTGTTGTTGTATAGGAATAAACACATTATAACTGAAGGTCTGGGGTTACCAACATACTTAATAAACTTGTAGACAATTGAATCTAGAGTGCAGTAAAGGAAATAGAAGGATGGGAAAGACTCACCCGATACACGACGGTTGATTCTAGCTTGTCCTCTTCCACTCTACTTCTCCTCCAAAGTCTTCACGGATGCTTTCTCCTTCACCTGTGAAGATTCAATCTTCCAAATACAAGATGATTCATATATATAAACAGGTTAGATAAATCATATATAGGATACTGAAATATAAACATTTATCAAACCACAATACATGAGATACATTCAAGACACATATGGAAGAAGGATTATCTTTATTAGCAATAATGAAAGAGTTCAAATTACAACCCAACGCCTGAGACAAGGACTCCTTTGCAGCCAAAGGATTCTGAGTTCCACTGCTCCAAAGACTTCTGTATAAACTCCACCAGCATAACTTTGCTCTCCAATTCTATGTAATCAACACCCTCCCCAAGGCCTGTATTTATACTTGGTGAAATAAGGTAGTTTCGAAGGTTGAGGAGGTTGAGACATTTAAGGAGATTAAGGTTAAGTGCTTAACTAATCTCAAGTAATCGCGTGTTTTTATTTTTAATGTCAAAGGGACATATACTCGGGTATCAATACTGGAAACTCACGTATGACCCGCGATTTTCTCTAAGGGTAACCCACGTATACATCTATATGCGACATGCAACAACCGACACTCGCGTACAACACGCGAGTTGCATATATAAAGAGTCGCGTATATGACTTGACATAGCTAAAGGGTAAAAATAACTAGCTGGATGGATGATGAATGTAGTTCATAATAAGCCCATCTATAGTGTGTTGGGAAACCCTCAATCCATAGATGTCCTTTTGTGTGCCAACACGAGGGATGTCGGCACTCGGACGGAGAGGTGCCATTCAGGTGGATAACAGATGCCCCCTAATGTGTGAGGTCAGAGGGAAACGATGGCCGAAATACATTATAATATTCATCTTTGGAGAACTCAGAAATCCAATGGAGCAGAGAGAGTACCTGAAACAAATACATAGTAATGTCATATACAAAGTTACCGTCTGAGGATGCTATGTTCAATTTACTGGAACACTAGCTCCTTTACAATCTTTGATTACATCATATGATACGGGTATAAAACCACGTATATTACAAAGGTGGACCGAAGCCACAATATACAATAATGATGAGTCTTCAAAGATCTGGAAGCTGTGTAGATGAATAGAACATAATCTTGCGCAACTTAGTCCATAGGTGAGGAACTAAGGTCTTCATAAAGGATCCCAAAGAACCAGTTCAATCCAAGCCATGTGAATAAGGGTAAGTTGAAGTCGAACATGGAAAGGATTCAATAGTTTGTCAATCAATAGGTGATAATCGACAACTGAAGCAAAGGAATTCACCAATGATGAAAGTGAATACTGAGGTACAATCGTCAAAACTCTAGGTCTTTGTCATCAGGAAGTACTGAAACGGAACCATGCTGTGATAAGGAAGGAAACAGATCCTCCAACGGATCACAAGAGTGACTAGGAACTAGGCAAAAGAAGGAAGACACAATAGATAACAGATATGACAATGATGGGATCAGGATATAGATCAAACATTGGGTAGAGTCCTCGAACAATGAGCACAACACAGAGATGACCCAAGGCAGCGTATAAATTATAGATAGAACAACTAGACTTATCTGTCATGTAGGAGACATGATCAGATTCCCCAGGTATAATGGACAAGAGGAGGAGTAAGAAACTCAAAGTAATAGCTAAACAAAAGTGGACACTAAAACATAGATATCGAAAAACAAAGAGTGCTATGTTCAAGGATGACATGCTGCCATTACTGAAAACAAGAGAAAACTTCTTCCTTACCTTCCCTGTTAAATTTTAATGAGTCCAAGAAAGTAAACTCGGTTCCCTCTTCATTTTTTAACAAGCTTGAAGAGATCGGAAAATAATTCTTGATAGTGTCACTGATTCGTGGATTTAATGAGCTTGAACTAGTACATGCTCAATTGGTGTTTTCACATTTAGAGAGTCTAAAAACGCCAAAGAAGACTCCAGGGGGGTCCTTTTTCGTCCAATTTAGTCTCCTAAGGCTGAAAAAGTATAAAACATACCACAGCAGAACTCTCTTAACTTCAGAAGAAGAAAAGGTGAACCTTTTTCGTACTTAGTCAGGGAGGTCCGAAAAAGGTTAAATTACCACCTACCCAACGCTCCTTCCAAGACAACATAAAATAGCTTGAGTTTTATGAGTGTGAGGGAAAGCAAGATCACTCGAAAAGATCCATTTGGTTACGAGAAATGGGGCTTACAACAATAAACTCGTTGCTTTGTTCTTAAGTGTTTAACGAGCATGACAAAGACACAAAGTACACTCAAAATCTTTTTCATGTTTAGGTCCAGAGCACGCAAAAGAGAAAACTAAGCTCAAACCGGGTGTTCCTTTTCTGTAAATTTAGTCCCTCAGGTCCGGAAAAGTGATAAACCTATACCTGAGAATACTCTTCTCAATTCAAAAGAAAAGAGAGGGATCATTTCTTGTATTATTCCGCATGGTCTGAGAAATAGATAACCTACCACCAATGCGGATGCCCGTTCACATATTCTTAACGAGCTTGAACAAACGAGTTAACTTGGTAGTCAAGTCTATTTTGAAGGAGTCAGACCTGGGCCTAAATAAACTCCATAAGGGCGGGGAGTTCTATAAATGGATAGCTTGTAAAAAGAGATTCAAAAGAAGCTATATTTGGCGTGAAAAATAGCTAAGAGGATACCCCTGAACCTGAAACAGTTGCGGCATGAGTACCAAATGATGACATAGGCATATAAGAAGGATACTCATGAAAAAGGGTCCTATCTACAGAAGAACAATGGTAAAAACAGGGAACTAATGGCTTAGAATACCATAGTCCATGGCAAAATGTTGAATACTAAGGTTAATGTGGATTGGATAAAGATGCCAAAAATGCATTGGAAATGACAAAACCACCCTATTGGAGCAACAACATTTTGTAAAGGTGAAAGACCTGTTCCAAGGCACAAAGAAGTATGGTATTAGTTGATTGACATTTCAAACTATAGAAAAATACCCACTTAAAGAAATATAATTTTCTATAAATAGTTGAAAAATCAAAACAAACTCACCATTTGAAATTTTGAACCATAAAAAGCAAGTTTTACCTTCTACCTTTGTTCGATCATTGTGGACAATTGGACTGACGAAATCGAAATCCGCAAGTTGCAGGTAAGCCTACACCCTAAGCTCTTCATTTTGATCCAAGCAATTATGAGTTTTGATCCTTAATTTCATTTTTAAAAGCGTCCTGAACTATAGCACGGTGCATACGCAGGTTTCTGATATGGAAACTCGCGTATACGTGTTCTATACGCGGGTTGGCTAACTAGACAATCGCGTATAGTACGTGACATGTCTAAGTAGACAGTCGTGTATGCTGCGTGGAGGACAAAAGGCTAAATATAGTCAATTTTTTTTGAATTTTGATATGGAAATATTGAATCAAATTACTTGTTTTTGATAGGCAAAAGATGGTTCTGGAATGGATGGAAAGGGAGCACGAAATAATGGACCAAGCGGCGCTCCAAAGTGCGCCCACTATACAGGCATTGTGGACTAGTTGGCTACTGAAATTATTTTGTACATCACCCATGCAGGCCAATGTCCGCATACTTGAGTTCATGGTAAATTATTGGGATCATGACTTGGGGATGTTCAACCTACAGGGTGAAACCTTAGAGCTTACCACTGGAGACATATATTTCATTACCGGGTTGTCATGACGGGGGGCACCGGTGAACTTAGAGGGCATTGGCAGGGGTGGTGACCCCTTAAGTGTCCAAAACTATATAGATGTGTTTTGTACACCGAGAACTCAAAAAAGAGGGACCTGCGTTCCAATTGTAGATATCCAAGACTTTACTCTCCAGGTACTAGCTAGCACCATTGTAAGAATTTCAAGATCTTCATCTTTACATTTGGCCACAAGGAACCAAATGAGGCTGGCAGTTGACTGTTTTCATGGTGCTCTCTATGATTGGTGTTCGGGAGTTGTTCCCATCATGAGGAGACAACTATCCGACTGCAAGAGAGGAAGACGCAAGAACTTTGGTTATGCAAGTATATTAGTGGCGTTCTTCTTCTTCGAGAGTACCAGCATTGAGCCCTGCTATACCACTACTGATCAAATCTCCACGTCAGCCAAGGCTGAGCAGGTCGGGAGACATCTTCCTCCGCCAAGGAGGAGGAGACTCAGTACACAGTGTCTATGATGATGATTTTTACACCTGGTGGGAACGACAACTACCGGCACTGGAGCAATTTCCATATGCCGGGATGGAATTTCGAGGTGACCCCAACCTTATCCTCCCTCCAGGAGGAGAGTGGGGAGAGCTAGGTAAGTAATTTTTAATCTATATCATTTTTAAATTTTTATGAATTTTTCAAATGATAGATATATACATATGTACAAGTCTTAATCCTATGAATGTATCAAAATGCAGATATTGGACCGGTCCACCCTGAAGGGCACCCTCGCATGTTCGTTCATCCTGTAGTAGGCAAGGATCTAGGATTGATCAGGGAACTAGAGTGGAATCTGGCCAGGCTGACCCAACGGGTACCTACCTTACAGATCGAGCATATCCCGACAGCCATGTAGGAGTTCGTAGTCGGGGTTCCACCGGTTTGGCTATGTCTTTTCAGACGAGTAGTTAGAGCAGTGCTCATATATATAGAGGCGGTGGAGGCTGTCGAAGCCGAGGAGGCTAAGGAAGCCAGAGTGCAGAGGGATAATGGGGACCAAGGAGGTCCTAGTGACCAGGGTGGTCCTGCTTAGTTCTAGGACATTTTGATGGAATATGATCCACATTTTTGTACATTTTGTATATGACGGGATCTGAGGATCAGACTTGACCTATATATGGACATATATTTTACATATATATATATATATATATATATTGGTGTTTGTTGTCAGTTTATTTACAAATTTTTTTCATGTGTTTTCTATATATTTTTATAAAATGTGTGTGAGATGCCAATCCAAAATGTAATTAGCATATGCATCAGTCAATGAATTCTGGTTTCATGGAATATGATTGAAAGTAATAACCTCAAAATGTCTTTCCAATAAACAAATTTGCATGAACTGACGTAATAAGATAGGATTTCGTACCTGATAAGCTCGATTGAGCTGGGAAACCACCAACTGAGAATCCAAACGGACCTCAAGCTGGGTGATGCCACATGACAAAGCATCCCATAGGAGCTCAATTACAACCCTATACTCAACAACATTATTAGAAGCAGGACCTAGACAAGCGCCTCCCGCGGAAACAAGCTGTCCTGAGGGAGAATAGATAACCCATGTTGCCGAAGCTAGGTTACAAGTATGACGGCTGGCACCATCAGCGAACCCTATATACCATTCAGAAGACATCTGCAACAACCAGTAGATAATATAAAAAACAAAACTGACAACCTAATGTACATTAAAAAATACATACAAGAAAAAGTGCTAAGCCTAAGCATAGTACTTTTTCAGGTAGAGCCCATTTCTAAGCTCAAGCAGCTTATTCCCGTCGAAATCAACTAACTCATATGTTCCATTACTTAATAATTTTGACACGACATAGGGTCCTAACCACATAGCCTTGAATTTTTCTGCCCCCAGAGATTCTTTATCTTGGTCCCAAAGCAAGACAAGTTCCCCCTCAGAGAAAACCCTAGGTTTGACCGATTTATCATACTGATTTTTAACCCTATTTTTATGAGCCTGATTAGCAGTCAACGCATCTCTATGTTTTTCATCACGGTGTTCTGAATGTACCAGACGTTCCTCAAGCTCAGTCGTATCAGGTAACACATGAATGGCTATCTTTAGAGATGGGATTTCACATTCAATCGGAGTAACTGCTTCCACTCCATGGACGAGTTGGAAAGGGGAGAAACCTGTAGCAGTATTTACATTAGTTCAGTAGGCCCAAAGAGAAGGATATAACATGATATCATTTGCTTGCGGATAGTATGGAGAAGAATGTTCTTGTCTGAATCCGAGCATGGTAGTCAGTTCCGTCATCATGTCATTTTGAAAATGACTGCCATGGTCAGTGACAATCACTTTGGGTATACCAAACCGTGCGATAATCTGATTGAATACAAAGAAAGTTGTTGTTTCCCCATCGGCTTTGAAAGTAGGCATTGCCTCTGCCCATTTCGTAAAATAGTCAACAGCGACAATGATGTATTTATGCCCCCCAGCCGAGGCTGGGTTGCATGTCACGTAATCAATCCCCCATTTCATCAAGGGGCCTATCGAGACAACGGGAAACAACAGAGTAGGATATGACCGCATTTTCCTGGTGTAAAGCTGGCACGGATGACAGTGCTTCACTGTTTCCACATAATCTTTAAATATCGTGGGCCAGAAATAACCGGCACGTAATATCTTCTGGGACATTGCTAACCCAGATAAATGACCCCCACATGCTCTACTATGGGAATCATTTAGGACAATCTCCGCTTCCTCATGAGTAAGGAAACGATGCAAAATGGAATCTACTCCTCGTCGATATAATGTATCTCCTATAATGAGGTAGTTCTTGGCATGAAGGCGTAATTTACGTCGTTTCTCTCTTGAGGAAGCTGCAGGATACTTCAAAGTCCGGAGATATATAAGAATATCTCCATACCAAGGATCAGAGGTGGATATCAAGAAGATGTGCTCATCTGGGAATGAGTCATCTTCAACCACTACATCTTCTTCAATAGGAAATTTTTCTATAATTTCAGCAAAAACTAAGGACTTCTTAGACTTAGCGGACTGGAAATCCAGGTCAAACTCTTGGAGAATGACTATCCACTTGTTAAATTTTCCCCCAACAATCCGTCAGGATAAAACATATTGGAACGGATTCACATCCGCCACTACCGTGGTGGTCCTTAGTAAAATGTAGTGACGTAACCTCTGCACAACATAAAAAGCTGCTAAGGCTAATTTCTCAATGTGGGAGTATCTAAGTTCAGGTCCGTCCAAAGCATGACTCAGATAATAAACGACATGCTCTACAAGATTATCGTCCTCTTGGACTAGTACTACCCCAATGGTCAACTCCGAATCCCTAGAATAATCTGGTAGACGTAATAAGGGTGTCGACAGCAAAGCTTTTTTCAATGCCTCCAATGCAAGTTGTTCGGTTTCATCCCATACAAATGGGGTTTCATGTTTGAGCATGTGCATGAAACCCTTAGTGATCTTGGCATAATTAACAATAAAACGTCGAAGAAAATTAGACTTTCCTTGTAGGCTTTGAAGTTGCCTGAGAGAACGAGGAGGAGGAAGATTTACAATGGCCTGAACTTTCAAAGGATACACTTGGATGCCTCTACTAGAGACAACGAATCCGAGTAATATTCCTGACTCGACATAGAATACACACTTGTGGGGATTCAAGCGGATTTTATAATATCTGCATCTTTCAAATATCAACCGTAAATGATCTGGATGTTGGATCCTCTTACGAGAATGTGCGGGAAGATCATCAAGGTATGGTTCGACAATGGCTTTAATGTCATGGAAAGCAAAGTTCATAGCCCGTTGAAAGGTTGCCCCAGCATTTTTCAATCCAAAGGGAATTTTCTTGTACGTGAAGGTACCCCAAGGACAAATGAAAGCAGTTTTATGTTGGTATTTCGGTTTTATTTGAATTTGATTGTATCCAGAGAAACCATCCATAAACGAAAACACCTCACTTCCCGCACATGCATCTATAATATGGTCTATAAATGGTGTGGGATAGTTATCCTTAGGACAGGATTTATTGAGGTCTCTAAAGTCTGTACAAACGTGGATAGTCCCTTTCTTATTATCAACAGGAACAGGGTTGGACACCCATTCAGTCAAAGCTATGGGATATATAAAACCAGCCTTCAACAGCTTTTCAACTTCATCTTTCACAGCCGCCGCTTTACGCGGGTTAACAGGTCTTAACTTTTGTCGAACCGGCTTAGCATCAGGATATGTTCGGATTTCATGTTCAACAATTGATGGATCTATGCCTGGCATCTCCTCATATGACCAAGCAAAGACGTCGCGGAATTCTTTAAAAAGGGCAGTATAGATGGCAATCTCTTCAGGAGAGCAGTTTGCACCTATATATATGTTTTCCACGACATCAGGGTTTACAGAGATGTTAATAGGTATAGTGGCGAAAATGTTTGCCATATTCCCCTCGGCAAACATTCCTTCCCTAGGTAAGGGATTGATAGGTATATCAACATCTTCTGACAGTCTCACACGAAACTCTTGGTTTTCTATTCTGCTTAGTTCTGGAAGAAAATAGGATCGATGATGAAGATCCTCACAAATCTTATCACGTCCACTCATGGCTTCCAAAATAGCTTCATCGAAAGGTAAAACCATGTCTAAACAATCTATAGAATGCAAAGAGTTTTCTGCCCATACTGGAAAATAGACTTATTCTAGATATTCCGAGACTGTTAGAGGATTTGGAATGGAATCAACAGTGGCTTGAGTGATAGCTTGATAAGCGACCTCCACTGCCGATAAGGGAAATTCTGGTTCATGGGGAGTTGGGAGGACCCAAGGATCAGTCCTATCGACAACCGTAGCGATGGACTTCCCCACACTAGTAGAACCAATGTAATTAACTAGGGCTGGAAGATCGAATGTGCCCATCAGTGATGTATACATTCCAGTCCCCAAGCTCTGTGCAGCAGGTTTGACCTGATCAGCCAATGGCACAGTGGACTCATTATACTCTAAATGACCTTTTTAGGTAAAATCAAGTTGGTCAATAGTAATCAACTTTCCCTCATGTGGAAAAACCACTACACAAAAAATGGCCAACGCAATAGTGGACATCACATAAGTCCAGTTCCTTCCCAGAAGCAGATTGTAGTCCAAAGGAGCATCAATCACTTCTAATTCAACAGACACTGCTTTGCCTGCTAACTTAATTTCAAAATCCGGTAGGAACCATGTGGACGGAAGGATATTCCATCAAAAGCGATAAGCAAAGTGTTTGATGGGACCAGCTCTAGGGATCCAAGAGCTTTCCAACAGGCCAGGGACATAACACATGTAGAGGCCCCCTCATCAACAACTGCCCTTCCAATGATCTTACCACCATGGACGACATCTATTGACAGGACTACATGGTAAGGCAGGCAAATTTTAACATCAGATAAATGAAATTTTTCCATGAGACTCGAAGAGTCCATGCTACCTAAAGCTGCTAAGAGGGTATCCCACTGAGCGGGACAACTCTGTAACACCTCTAAAGATGACATTGAACACGAAGTTTGAGCTAAATATTCAACCACGGAGTAGTTTGAAGCAGCCCTAGCATTAGGGTTATGCAAGGTCTTCTTGAAGACACCTTTCGGTATCTTCGGCATAGTTTCAGCAGGATTCTCTATTGTGAGAGGGTTAGAAGTTTCACCTACAACTTTTCCCTTCTTAAGAGTCTCTTTCTCATCATTTTTGTTCCTTGTCTGCAACAAAGTTGAAGATCGAACCATGTTGTTATAGTTTGGGTCAGGGGCAGTTTGAGTGCCCCCTGCTACGTTAGAAGCTAAAGCAGAGTTCTGTCCTTGGGGAAAAGGATCCTTCAGGACAGTCGGTTGTTGAGCTTTAAGCAGCTTCTGGGCTTGATCCATAAGGGGACAAAGGTGAGTAAGGTGGTCCTCTTGGCACAACTTACAAGGGAACTTGACCTTCTTCTTTTCTTTCTTGCCCCCATCAGCATTGTTCGCGGGATTTTGCTTGTTTTGGTTTCCCTCTCCCTTCTTACCTTTCTTTTTCTTCCCACCGGGCTGCTGATTGCCCTTCTAAGAGGTTTGTGTAAAAACATTTGCATTCTAGGGGGAGGGGGAAGCCTTTGCTGCCTCCACTGTAGACTGCTTGACAGACAACTGGTGAAGTTTCTTAGCTAAAGACTCTATGGTGGGAGAGTTGATGGACCCAACCACACCATCGGCATGGGGTCCAGGCTTAGGCTTCTCCGCATCGTGCGAAGGCCTCGGTGCCTTAGGGATAATCTCATATAAGATCCCAGATTGTGAATAAATCAAATCTAGTTGCTGGGCCCTGAGAATGGATTCTTCTTCATTCATCACTCCCGAGGTGGATACGTCCTTAGATATGTATGGCAACAAGGATTTAAGGAACCACTCTAAAAGGAACTCAGGAGGGATGGTGTATTTTATAGGGCTCTTTTGCCTTCTCCACTCTTGGATGTGATCCGAGATGTGGGTAGCCTTGTTTTGTCTAAAAGTAGAAAACAAGTCGGTTCCGAAATCATATCAGATGGGAAGCTGAAAGTGGCTAAGAAATGCATTAGCCAAGTCCCAGAAACTACTGAAAGCAGCAGAAGGAAATTCAATATACCATTTTGCTGCAGTACCTGTCAAGGTTCTCTGGAACAGCCTCAGCCTAACTAAATATTCATTCAGCGAATTTGAAGAACACCATAAATGGAATGTGGTGGCATGAGCCCCAGGATCTTCACCAACTTTGCTTTCGAACTTAGGGATATCCGATGGCAATTTGGTAGGAATAGGTGGCCACAAGGGGTCATGCCTCACTGGGTCATTCATCAATTTTGACAAATATGGCAATTTTAAGGTTGCCGAGAATGGAAGTTTGGGTCGAACTGGGGTACTAAATGTGCCATCCTGGGGATTAGAGGGACCTGGCCCCGAATGCCCATGGGTAAAAGTGGGGTTTCCCCTAGCCACCGGTTGCGAAGTGGGAAGATTGCTCTAAAATGGATTCCATCCATAAGCCACAGGATTGTGTGTGGGATGTGCAGTGTAAGAAGTTCAGGCCGTCCCCATAGAGGCAAGGGTCTGAAAGATAGGAGCCGGTATCCCTCCGCTAAACAATGAAAAGGGAGAGCTCGTGAACGGAACTGAAATTGGGATTTGGAAACTTTGCCCATAAGAGGTATTGTTCCCAAACTGCACTCCTACATAGGAAGGTGATGGACCTACATATGGACCGGATGGGGGAATGTGCCCCCTATTCCAAGGAAATCATTGGACAAACGCCGAGGATCCTACCGGACCACTCTGGGTAGTATATGGAAAAGAAGAAGGAATAGTAGGTATACTGGGGATCCCAGTAACCATGTCACCAGAAGTACCTGCTAGGTTTGAGTGAACTGGTGGTTGAACCACCCGGCTCGCTGGAGTCAAAGGTGTAGAAGGTAGACTAGATCTAGGGGCACTTACCGGGGGAGGTCGTACCCCTTCAACCGGAATGGATGAGGTGAACACAAAAGGACTTTATTCCGTAGAAGACATGATCCTACCCACAGGGACACCTAATACAGGTGAATCAAAAGGTCTAACCTGAACGATCACAGGATCATTTAAATCAGTCAAGGGGGTGTTAAAGTTCCTTGCAAACTCGTCAGTCTGCAATTCTTCTATCTCAACTGTATCAAGATCAAAACGGTTAGCTATCAGTTCTTTTTCACCAAGAACTTCACTTATCCCTACTGGTTCAAATGAATCGTCTGTGTCTAATGTCCGCCTTTGGGGTGGAGGTGGAGGCTCCAATGTGATGAGAGGAGGAAGGTTTCTCAACCTTCTTGACCTTCCAAAAGGTTGGTCTTCCACGATTGAAAATTTGACAAATCACACCCTATGGCCAACTAAACACATGAAAAACCACAGAGCATACACTATAAAAATCCTAAAGCCTCAAGCAATCAAACAAGGGTAAAAGATATACTTTCCCAAAGAAAGCTAATGAACGATTACTTGGCGTCCTTGAACTGGTACTTAGGCACAAGCGGAGGAATCACCCAACTGCCCTCCTACACTTTCAACAAGGGTTACCTTCCAAGCTCGTTCAAGGTGAACCAGAAATAGCCTTCCGGTTTACCTAGGTATGAACCCTTAAAGTCAAGAGACTAAAGGCTACCTTAGCTATACCAATAGTCTGGGGGGACAGTCGCAAGCCTAACTCGTACGCATGGGCAGGGTAGCTAAGATCGAAACTCTATCTAGGACAGAATCCCCAGATGCGTAAAAGTCCCGATCTATGCTTTGACAAGGATTTGGAGGGTTATCTCCTCTATCCAAGCCTCCACGCGGCCTTGTGCTTGACTCCCGTTTGAGAGGAGCTTCCCAAATACAGTCGATAAAGTCAAGGATTTACCTAAAGCAAGGTCCACTATGTCTGAGTTTTATAACTTGTGGGAAGTTTACACTTCGTGGCCCACAAGTCTAGCCTAAGCTAGTAGGTGAAAGGCCCCTAAAAACAAAACTTACTAGTAAATTTTAATTATGCGTTCATTTTAAAGGGTTGTTTCTTACTCAGCAGGAAATGGAGTGATGTACTTATGGTGTTTTTGACTCAATAAGAAATAAATGAAAATAAAGGTGTATTTTTCAAAGCAAATTACCACTATTAAAGAAAACTTCTTTTCTTTTTTGCAAATATATATTGATGAACTGAATGCAAATGATAAAAGAAACTAAGCCTATGTTTTTTGTAGCTTTTGAGATTAATATTTTTAAATTGAAATAAACACTACTTATGCAAAAACAAAATGAAAAAGCTTGACAATGTTTTCTTTCCACTTTTAAAAATGCTCAAACTCTACCATGCACCTAAAATGCACTATACTTGAGTAAACTTGGACCTAATTAACTGTATAAAACCAACAAACTGAAGCAAAACATGCTAACAAAACCAAGAAACAACCAACAAGAGGAGACTAGGAACCCTAGCTTGGGTGCACACAATGACAAAAATCACCGTAGACTTATAAAGGAAAGTGACAACCAACCACTATCAAAAGACAAACTGGAAAAAACAAAGCCCAAGACCCTGATCACTGATCTAGACAGAG
Organism: Pseudotsuga menziesii; assembly: GCA_001517045.1. NCBI lineage: Eukaryota > Viridiplantae > Streptophyta > Pinopsida > Pinales > Pinaceae > Pseudotsuga > Pseudotsuga menziesii. Next base: position 114,593 of record LPNX010219659.1, read on the forward strand.
AAACTCCACCCTACAACCCAAAATAGGCCAAGCTACTTCATCATGCAAACAACAAATAATCCAAGAAAAAGAAACTCAAGGGCTTTCGAAAAAACACAAAGTGTGGTCACCAAAGGATTTTAGAAAAACATCATAGCATTTATAAATAAAATCAACTGACAAATAGGAATTCCACAAAGAGAGGGACAAGAAAACCCTAACTTAAAAAATCCCTATTTCTAGGCTTATACGCGACTGTATAGAAGGGCAACTCACGTACTGTACGCGACTGTCCAAGAGAGCAACCCATGTATGTAGGACTTTATACGTGACTGTGCAGAAGAGCAACCCGCGTACAGGTACAAAATTTTTCTCAAAAACTAAGAAAAATCCACAAGACTTTCAAACACTGTAACAAGTATGAACCAGGATAACAGACCACACACCAACTTCAAAGCAAAGACTGGTCAGGGGTGACAGAAACAACCTACAGCATTTTGGGCTCCCCAGTATGGTCGCTAGTTCTGTTGTACAGGAATAAACACCTTATAACCGAAGTTCTGGGGTTACCAACATACTCAATAAACTTGCAGGCAATTGACTCTAGAGTGCAGTAAAGGAAATAGAAGGATGGGAAAGACTCACCCGATACACGACGGTTGATCCTAGCTTGTCCTCTTCCGCTCTGCTTCTCCTCCAAAGTCTTCAGGGATGCTTTCTCCTTCACCTGTCAAGATTCAATCTTCCAAATACAAGATGATTCATATATATAAACAAGTTAGATAAATCATATACAGGATACTGAAATATAAACATTTATCAAACCACAATACATGAGATACATTCAAGACACATATGGAAGAAGGATTCTCTTTATTAGCAATAATGAAAGATTTCAGATTACAACCCAACACCTGAGACAAGGACTCCTCTGCAGCCAAAGGATTCTGAGTTCCACTGCTCCAAAGACTTCTGTATAAACTCCACCAGCATAACTTTGCTCTCCAAGTGTATGTAATCAACACCCTCCCCAAGGCCTGTATTTATACTTGGTGAAATAAGGCAGTTTCGAAGGTTGAGGAGGTTGAGACAGTTAAGGAGATTAAGGTTAAGTTCTTAACTAATCTCAAGTAATCGCGTGTTTTTATTTTTAATGTCAAAGGGACATATACGCAGGTATCAATGCTGGCAACTCGCGTATGACCCGCGATTTGCTCTAAGGGTAACCCGCGTATACATCTATACGCGACATGCAACAATCGACACTCACGTACAACACGCGAGTTGCATATATAAAGAGTCGCATATATGACTTGACATAGCTAAAGGGTAAAAATAACCAGTTGGATGGATGATGAATGTAGTTCATAATAAGCCCATCTATAGTGTGTTGGGAAACCCTCAATCCATAGATGTCCTTTTGTGTGCCAACACGAGGGATGTCGGCACTCGGATGGAGAGGTGCCATTCAGGTGGATAACATTGTGCATTCCCCATCCAAATTTTTACAGTTTCCTTCATTTTCCCCATGACTGCAAAGTCATATTTGCAAAGCTTAGTGCCTGGGCTCTTGGATTAACATTTTTGTTGTTGTTTCCCAGGATTGGAATCTGTTTTTGTAATGCCCATCGAATTGGAGAAGAGGTCATGATTTCTTGGTGTCTGTGGAGGCCGTTTTTTCCTACGTGAAGCCAATGAACATTTGGTGAAATCGATTTTGGCTCCTGCGGTTGTTTTACCCACTTACTATTTCCGATTTTGGTTTCCAGGACATTTTTGTCCATTCCCAGCACTGTAATTGTTGTGTATGCATATTTTGACTTTGGGATAAACTGATTTGGGAGTGGAAAGAGGTTCTGAACTAGCTTGATAAACTTAGTGTGTGAAGGTACCTCACAGACAGATCTAGGGGGCTGGTTTTCTTCTTTGCACACCCTGAATAACACTAGAAGGGAAGGCATAAATCGAGGGACTGTGTAGCAGAGAAGGGGATGCTTCCTTGTGTTGGGTGGGTAGATATTTAGAAGCCAGGATAGATTTGGTGTAGGTGCCCATAGCTCTTTGGAGGAGCTCACTAGCTTAGCAATCAGTCTTTCCATCTCCTTTGTAGCCTGATAAACCCAACTATGTTGGCTTGGATGAATTTTGTGGCATCCTTGGCTATGTGTGAGCCTACTAGTGTTCCTTATTCCTTTTGGCCCATCATGCCCAGCATGGGGGTGGAAGTATTGTTGAGAGATTGAGTAGCACATTGTCCTATGGTTGGGTTTAACGTTGCAGTGACATAGTTGGTTGTGGGACAAGCTTCTTTTCAAGATAAGTCTCTCTTATGTTAATCTCTGAATTGTATTTGTTTAATTAAAATGATAAACATGTTTATGCTTCCGCTGTATTTTAAATATTTATGCATCTGTGCATGTATTAGTTTAATGCATTTTTATCATGTGTATGTTCATGGGATTTAAATTTCCTGGATTAGATAGCACCATTAGTTGCGTCCTCTCTCCGGTAGAGGGGTGGGGACATCACAGCTGATATAAAGGTTCATAATGTTTTTCATGTATCTTTATAGAAGGAGTATGCATATGATACTAAACATGTTATTGATTGGTCCTTGCTACAAGTGGAACCTAAAGGGGAGTTTATACTAGAGCCCCTTCGTATTCTGGACAAAAGATAAGTGCAACTCAGGAATCAAACCATTGTCCAGCTGAAAGTGCAATGGAAGCACTTTGGGCCCGATGAGGTCACATGGGATAATGAAGCCACCATGAAAAAGGCTTACCCCGCCTTGTTTCGTGACTTCATTTCTAGTCCCTAAAACACCCAGACGATTTTGTTCTAAGTGGGGAGGGATGTAATATTCTAAATTTTGACCTTGTCTATATTGGGCATGAGCCCAACTGCATATGAGTTACTTTGATGTTTATATTTATTTCTATATATTGGGCGTATGCCCCACTATACATGAGTTATGTTTATTAGTTAGATATATTGGGCGTATGCCCCACTGCACATGAGTTATGTTGATTAGTTAGATATATTGGGCGTAAGCCAATGCACATGTTTTATTGTCTTGTATATGATTATATATGTTAGCCGTAGAACATGATGGACAAGGACTATTATCATGGTACAATGTACTGGATTTATTATTATGTGATTAGTCCTAATACATATACTGAGATGATTATTGTGATGTATTTTGCAGAAGATTGAATGCATGATTGAGTTCTATAATGTGTTGGGTGTAATCCCCGAAGCACATGAGTTAAGAGATTTTTTGTTGAGCATATGATTTGGAGCACATGAGTTATGAGTTTTGTGTTGAGCATAAGCTCTGGAGAACATGACTTATAAGATTGGAAGTACTGGGCATAAGCCCTAGAGCATTCCAAATTGATTTTGAGAACAAGCTTTGAAGCATCAGATCTTTGGCCATTGTATCCCTAGGTATATTGTACAAGTACATCCTAGTTTTATTGTTGAGCGAGAGGATTTGGAATTGCACTAGTGTAATAGCCAATTTATAGTGTTGAGCTTAGGCTTTGAATAGCGCTAGGGGTTACTAAAATTAAGTGTGTTGAGGGAGAATGAGTCTGAATAGCACCGACCCTTATCATACATATTTTAAGTTGATTAAATGAAATTTTAAATCTAATTCTCATCAAGGAATAGAATAACTACCATGATATACGAGGTAATCCAACATGCAAAGAGGATCTAGAGCTTCCTAACCTAGTTGACTGACCAAACCCTACCCGAGTCCTTGATAAAAGAAGTAATGTAAACTAAGGAAAGCAACAAAATAAATAAACTATGATATATGATGCATGAAAAGCTCTGGAGAACATGACTTATAAGATTGGAAGTATTGGGCATAAGCCCTAGAGCATTCCAAATTGATTTTGAGAACAAGCTTTGAAGCATCAGATCTTTGGCCATTGTATCCCTAGGTGTATTATACAAGTACATCCTAGTTTTATTGTTGAGCGAGAGGCTCTGGAATTGCACTAGTGTAATAGCCAATTTATAGTGTTGAGCTTAGGCTCTGAATAGTGCTAGGGGTTACTTAAATTAAGTGTGTTGAGGGAGAACGACTCTGAATAGCACCAACCCTTATCATACATATTTTAAGTTGATTAAATGAAATTTTAAATCTACTTCTCATCAAGGAATAGAAGAACTACCATGATATACGAGGTAATCCAACATGCAAAGAGGATCCAGAGCTTCCTAACCTAGTTGACTGACCAAACCCTACCTGAGTCCTTGATAAAAGAAATAATGTAAACTAAGGAAAGCAACAAAATAAATAAACTATGATATATGATGCACGAATAAACATTAAGAATAATATGTAAAGTTTATATATTATGTATATAAGAATATATATATATATATATATATATAACTAAAATCATAAGTGAGATCCTATGTAGTTATTGTAAACTTAAACTAAAATAATTAAATAAATATTCTATTCTAAAGCTCAAATAGAAACTAGTAAAAAGTTCCTAGCTAAACAAAATAACTATTAATTCCATATAAATCAAATTAAAGATTATTTTCAAGAAAGTAATGAATTCTTAATTTAACTGAAGTTTAAACCAACTTCCCTTTCCTAAAAGATTATCTATAAAGACCCAAGTGAAGAGAAGACTTGGGGATCTTATCATTATTCCTAAATAGTTTTGGGAGAGCATTTTCCAAAAACAAGCATTCTTATACATAGCATGATTTTCCAAACAGCAACAGCCTTACCTTTAAGAGTTATAGATCATTTGCATGTTGGAGCCAGCTCAAGGGGGTCCGGATTAGAACCATGAACGGTTATGGGTCATGGTTGGGAGCAACGTGGTAGTTCCAAAGTTATTCGGTTATCATTCCTAAGGTTAGAGATAGCTAGTGTTTTATTAATTCTGTGTTTTAAGTGTGCAGGGTCTTTTAGCGATTACAAGATGCATAGTTGCAAGTAAGAGGTTTCTGCATTTCCAAGTTATTTTAATTATGTTTACAGGTTGTAATTATAGCCATTATGTTTTACTCCTCTTGCATACCATCTAATGATTGAGAAAGATTTATTACCAGCTTTGCTTTTCTAGATCAAAGTTATAGCAAATGCATCATGCATGACTCGGATGATGAATGCGATGAATAAGTAAGATAATAACCTAACCCCTTTTATCTTAGCTATAAATGATCTTGAGACTGATCCTGCTAACCATTATTCCAATATTTCTCTTTATCCTAATCTATACATTTTGGATTTTGATGTCATACGTAGGAAACTACGATCTGTAGATGCATCTTTGGATTAAGATCTGTAAATTTTACTCTCCACTAGTTTGAATAAATGTTTCACTTTGTTTAATTACATAAATTTAGAATCTCAGTTTTTAATTCTTATATAGATTCTAGGGTTAACTTCCTATGAGAGTTGTATTAAACTAGTTTCAAAAGCTTATATTATTTGCTATGGTTTAGTCTATATCCAACCTTTAGTCTTCTAAATGAATTTAATAACTAGAACTCTATCAAACCATACTGAAACTAAACCCTACGTCACAGCACAAGTCTCATTTTAAAAACAAAGTAAAAATAAAATCCTTAAGTATAAAATTACAAAAAAATCGCAAAGGTCTATGAACTTATTAAAATAATAAAACCTCATCAAATGAATTTATCCATCCAATGAAATCAACTAAATAAACAAATTACAGACATCCATGTTATCATTTAAAACTACTCATTAACCAAACTAATAAATAGTCTAAATACACCTAATCAAATAAGCAATGATCAAATCCATTAACAAACCAAAGAAACCATATCAAAGATGCATAGCACTCGCTACCCTACAACTTAAATCAAGAAAAAATATAGTCATCCACGATAACCATTCAACAATCGTTTTTCCCAAGGAACAATGCCCATCCATCCTATACAAAGGATTGACTAACCAAAACATACATTGGCATATTACATTTGCCAGCAACGAATATACACATACATATAAAATATCCATGCTACATTAAGATAAGTAAATCACCCACATAATTATCATCATTCTACTAAACACTAAGGCCGAGAGCCTGTCCACGTCTTAAGAGGAACAAGATACATTATAAAACCACAAACCTAAACACAGACAAAATTATAAACTTTAGGAACTCAACTAGTATCGAATCCTGTTAAGGATTGGCCAGAATACCTCCACAATAACCCGACTTAAACCATATATTCTACAGTAGTAATAATTACATCACAAACATAACCATAAATCAACTACTGAATCCCATGAGCTCAGGTTGGTAGCATTGGATTTATTTACAAGAGATAAAAAATAAACACCGAACCACATATCGAATCCATTAAACAATTACCATAAGTCTTTCCATACAGAATATAACTTATAAACTCAATAGAATCACAAGCTATGCCATATAGGAAAGCATGGGCCACAACATTACGACCGCCATAAAAAACCATAGCATTAGAAAAAAACAATTGGAATTATCATCCTACACCAAGTATTATATCAAAAAGTATAATAACCATGAATAGAACTAGGGTTTCCCTCGGCAACATACATAACACATTCCAATAAACATTACAACAAATTCATAAACACACAGACATGAATCTATTACGAAACCAAATCAAGCATGAGGCTAGGGCTTCATCCTTTATTGTTTTAAACAACAATGAAATTCCCAAACTAAACCATTTAATAGATAATAGAGGTAAACCCATTAAAACGATAAAACATACCACAAAACGCAACAAGGCTTATAAAACCCAAATGATATCCAGAGTCAAATCTTAAACTATCAAAACATCATTATCATAGTGCCGTTGCTCCATAATGGCACTGATATATTTAAAACATCATATAAATTAAACCACATTGCTTATAGCAAACAAGGAGTCGAAATAAATCAACAAAACAACATTTTTTATTTCCAACATAGAGTTTAATTTACACAGGAGTAATATCCATAGTCATGTCCTAATAAACAAACGCCCGAATGGTCTACAAAACACAAGAGTCCCAAACCCACGAGCAACTGCATTACTCCCCAAACCCTGATGAATCCCAATTGGGAAGACTGTACAATCTATAAACTGAGCACACTTGCAAACCCCGTAAATGACCAAGTAGTTGGGTAAAGGGCCATTTTTACATGGGCTTACCCGATAAGCGCAGTAGACCATATCCCTGCCATAGTCGTTGAGCTTCCCCACGCTTGCCCACAACCTGCAAACGAAAAACAGAGATGCATTAGAAGTATGCATGACTAAAACATCACAATGAAAGAGTGAACAAATTAAACCATAATAGAGTTTGCATACCTATCAAGACATTCATGTTAGCGTTGTAAAGCTCACCTCTGTCTGCGTAGCTCAACGGTGGAGCTCTCCCCTCATTACCAACGTAAAAAACACAATGAAAAGTGGGTTGAGAAACCCTAACAAGGGTTTTATTCCTGGTGCCATCGTGGAGGAGCCATGTAGCCTATTAGAGGAAATTTCAACTCAAAATGGGCCTCCTAAAATGAACTAATAAAATAATAGTTAAAATAATAAAATAATATTTATTAATTTTGGAGGAAGAAAAGAAAAAAACTACTTTTTTGTTTGTATTTTTGACATATCTCCCTGTGTTTTTACTCAAATTTTGATCGAGAGAGCTTGTTGGATGCGGAATTTAATTCCACATCCAACGAGCTCTCCCGATCGAAATTTGAGTAAAAACTCAGGGAGATATGTCAAAAATACAAACAAAAAAAAATAGTTTTTTTTTATGATACCTATCCCCAAATTTATATTAAAAAAGTGTTTAAGACCTATACGGTATTTCAAATTTAAAGCAATTTCATTGGCTAACACATGATGACATGGAATTTGAATAAAAGTTAAAAGGCCCATTTTGAGTTGAAATTTCCTCTAATTGGCACATGGGTGCATTAAACATGCCGGCAATCTTCCACTAGGATTTTAATTAACAACCCTTCTTCTATATTTTAACTACACACATTTTCTCATTGAGATTTCACACCCACTTTCTATAGTTTAAAGTCCCATACATTTGTGTAGAGTTTTTAATACCATACCAAAACCCTTAGTGTCTAGGGTTAGCAACTTTAGGTGTTAGGTATTTTAGTTTTTTGGTCATGCACTGAAAGCATAGGTTTAGTGGTGAATTACTTGCAATAAGAATATATACATTCTGCATTAGTTTTCAAGAACTAAGTAAGCCTAGTAATGCAGGATTTCCTTACCTTTCCGAGTGAGTCGTTAAGGAAAAATCCTGCCACTCCTCTCCTTTGAATACATAGGTAAGTTAGCCTCATCATTTATTAAAATAAGAATCTAGATAACATAACATGCAATCAAACATGAAAAAAACAAGATCAGAGCATTAATAAACTGGATAAAATATATATAACTACAAAGTACATCACAATATAAAAGAATGACATTAAACATCATCATAAAATAGAAATCATACTAAAAGGAAAACATGGTTCTTATCAAGTTCATAATTCCGCAGTTAAGAATAAGATGTCCCTTAAGATCTTAGCAGTATTAGTAGTCCTACAAATTTTTTTTTTTTTATTTACGGATTTTAATGGCTATATCAATAAAATTTGTGTAATTTAGATGCACATAAATGGCTTGGAATAGCTGGAAATGGTTGTTAGATGCTGGAAAACCCATTTTTCTTGGCTAAATTTTACCTCAAGTGGCTATGAAATGCATACTTTTAATTGATATAAAATAGTTTAATTTGTTATTAATGTATATTTGAATAATTTTTATAGTTGTTAGTGTTAACCTTGAATTGGGAATGAGTAAATCAAGAATTAGTCAAAGGTGGTTAAGGTCTAGCACATAGTTTTTGGGCACATGGTTTTTTTGTAGCTTGTGGTATATTCCATGGTATTGGTGGGCAATGGTATTGCTCCATGGTATTGCATGTAAAGAATCCTTTATAAGGCTAAGGAGACTCCATTTTAAAGTGGCCTAGAGATGACTAGTGGATAGCTCACTTGGCCTTGCTTGGTCGATTTAGGTCTAAGGGATATACTAGATCTATTATGGTGGTTTTTCTCGGTTTGGGGTTTCCACGTTAACATTGTGTGTCTATATTAAATGTGTTTTTATGTGGATTTGTGTTCTATCATTATTAATTATATGTATTCTTGTTAAAATCCTAATAAATAGTATCAAATCCATGGTATGTCGATAGTTGTGATTGTTGTGTTGTACCTGGTTTTTTGAATTAATTATGGGGTGCATGTTCAATGGTACCCAACACACCAGTAGTATTTTTGGGTCAACTATGGATTTAAGTCAAACATGGATTCAATTTAAATATGGATTCAAGCATGGATTTAAGTCAACTATGGATTGAAGTTAAATATGGATTTAATTTAACCATGGATTACATTCAACTATGGATTGAATTCAACCATAGATTATAGTCAAACTTTTATTGAATTCAAGTATGGCTTGAAGTCAACCTTGAATCGAAGCCAACTATGGATTGAAGTCAACCACGTATTGAAGTTAACCTTGGATTAAAGTCAACCTTGGAATGAAGTTAACTATGGATTGAAGAAACTATTGATTAAAGTCAACCTTGGATTGAAGTCGACCTTGAATTAAAGTCAGCTATGGATTGAAGGACCAACCTCAAATTTATATTGTAATATTATTTTCTAAGTAAACTATGGATTAAAGTCAAGGTCGACTTGAAGTAAACTATGGATTGAAGTCAACTATGGGTTGAAGTCAACCTCTAGTTACTTTTTTAATATTATTTTATAAAAAGTAAAAATTCAACTACAGATTGATGTCAACCATGGATTGAAGTCCATAATGGATTGAAGTTAGCCATGGAATGAAGTCATCTATGGATTGAATTTAACCATAGATTAAAGTCGACATTGGATTGAAGTCATCTAATTATTGAAGTCAACCATGTATTGAATTCAACCTTGGATTAAAGAAAACCTTGCTTAAAGGCTAACTTTGGAATGAAGTTCAATATGGATTAAGGTCAACCCTAGAGTTAATTCAACTATGGATTGAATTCAACCATAAATTGAATTTAAATATGGACTAAATTCAATTATGACTTACAATCAACTATGGATTGAATTCAACCATGGATTACATTCAACTATGGCTTACAGTTAACTATGGATTGAATTCAACCATGGATTGAAGTTAAATATGGATTAAATGCAATCATGGATTAAAGTCAACTATGGATTTACTTTAACCATGGATTATATTCAAACTTAAATTCAACCTTTTATGAAATTCAAATATGGCTTGAAGTCAACCGTAGATTAGGTTCAACCTTGGATTGAAGCCAACTATGGATTGAAGTCAACCTTGGATTGAAAACAACTTATGATTGAAGTCAACCTTAAAATCAACCTTAAAATGAAGCTAAATATGGATTAAAGTAAACCTTAAAGATTGAAGTCAACCTCGAATTGAAGTCAACTATGGATAGAAGGACCAACCTTGGATTACTTTCATAATATTATTTTGTAATCCAACAGCTATGGATTAACTATGGATTGATGTCAACCTCAAATTAAAGTCAACCATGGATTGAATTCAACCTTGTATTTAAGTCAACTATGGATTGATGTCAACCTCACATTACTTTTGTAATATTATTTTGTTATGTTATTTTCTAACTCAACTATGGATTGAAGTCAATATTGAATTAAAATCAACCTTGGATTGAAGTTAACATTCGATTGAATTTAACCCTGAATTGAATTTATCTATTAATTGAAGTCAACCTTGGATTGAAGTAACCCTCTGATTGAAGTCATCCTTGGATTGAAGTCAACCATGGATTGAAGTCTACCTTCCTCAAATTAAACCTTGCTTAAAAGTTTATTATGGATCAAAGTCAACGTTACTTAAAAGTCAAACTAGGGATTGAAGTCAACCTTGGACTATTCTTATCTATAGATTCATGTCATAAATATTTGAACTTGTATTATCAGTAATTATTTAATATTTGATTATATTTGTTTATTATCTATTTCCTATGTTTTCATTTATTAAAATTTTTATTTTATTTTTTATAATAATAATTCACTGTCACATACCCCAGATTGCAAAAAAAAATTATGTTTGAGAAGACATTATGCTTTACTTTTATTGTAAAGTTTGTAATTATTGACCAAGTGGGGTCAAGGATGATTGTATTTAATTGCTGAATATTTTATTAATTAATAAATAAAAGATGAGACAACAACTTAAGGAGGCTGTTAAATGAGTTTCTACTACCCACTTGGTGGAATAGGCTGGATTGAGAGAAGATTGACACTTGGAAGCATCCTCAAACTACTTCTAGCTGTTGCAAGAGGCAACTTCCCTATTTTTGTGGTCATGTTCCCTAAGAAAGTGGAACAAGAGCAGGTGGCTCATTAAGTGAAAAATTGACCCAAAAGACCTAGGCATGCTTATAAACTACCCATCGAATTCAACTGAGGCTATTCAATTTTTACTTGTGAAATTTCGGAGTGAAATTTGTGCATAAGAGGTTCAATGGAGGGGAAAGGCATAGGTGTTTACGTGTGAAAGTGTTGATTTATTGAACTAGTGCAACTATTTTGGATGAGTTCTTTTTACTATAGGCAGAAGTTTTACTACTGATTACTCTGTGGAGTTGCAGGGGTTCCTTAACCCATTCTCTCACTCGGTGCTTTCAACCAGGTGGACTACTGGACAAGTTCAGGGGTCCTAAGCCTAGCTGCTATGCTATCTTCGGTAATTTGGTTGGGTGGAATGAGCTCCTTAGACTGTTGTCTCCTCTACAATATTACCATGTTCTCAAATGTTATTTAATTTTCTCTATGGTGATGTTTATATATGACTGACTCATTTGTTTTTAAAATTAGATAGATAAATCTCTTATTGTTCAAAGATAAATAAATTCAGTCAAATATGTATTTGAATGATTGAATTAGGGTTTTATATATTTTGTTAAGGGAATGAAAGAAAAATCCTTCTTGTATTTTTCCACACCTCCGTAGAGGTAGTACTCTAGTACAGTAGGTAAATTTAAGAATGATGAATAAATCAATTTATGATGTGTGTGAATCTGATCTTTTATCTTTTAGAGTTAATATGTTCTAGAAATGTTTAACAAGAAATTTTCCTCAACTCTAGAAGTTTATCTTAACTAATACATTTGTTTAATGATAAACTATAAAAGTACCTTAAAAGAATGTTTTAGAAAAAAAAACATTCTATAGTTTGTGTAAATGTGTTCATTTAACACAGTGAAAGCAACTATCTCTAAAGCTTAACCTAATATATATACATATAACTATTAATTAATACAAAATAGGAAATAGTGCAAATGGAGCAACATTAGACTATACAAACAATATAATCAAATTGTAGTACTAATTTAGGTATTAGAAATGATAATCATGTTAATTGTAATAACATTGTAAGAACAACAAATATTAATTAATAAATAGTAAACAAAACAAGAATTAATGCAGAGTATAATTTAGAAGCAAAATACTATTTTTTTCTTTTTCCAAAAACCAAGTTATTCTTTTCCTATTCCCTTCAAAGTATAGCATTCCTCCAAACCCTCACTATTTTTAATAATATTCTATATATAAATATTATATCCATATTAAATTATTCACAACAGGGTAAAATCTGTTTATTATATACAAATAAACAGAGTAAAAGAAATAAAATAAATTTTTTCTAAATCTTTTATACAACTTTACCCAGGTCATAAGATCGAACCTTTCAACCAGTAAAAATTTATTTTTCTTTATTTCCTCAAGATTTCGTTTATAGTCAAAATAAAACTCTAAAATTTTATTATAATAAAATACAAATTAAATCAAACAGAAAAATCTGAGAACCGAAAACCTTAATACTTTGGAGATTGTGAAATCTATTAAAAACAAAACAAGTTTTTAAAACCAAAATTTTTGTATCCATTAATAGTCTTTAAACAACTGAAATGTTTGAGCCATACTGCTTATAAATTGTTATCCAACACGTACAAGTTTGCAAAAAGAAAACCCTAGCATACATAAGCGCAACCTATCATAACAGAACCACATCCTTATAGTTATTTACAATTTATACATTAAACCAACATGTCACGGCCACCATAGCTAGCAAAACCCTACTGATCGTCAAAGGAGAAACCCCAAGTGGAAAGGCCGAGGATTCCCAATTATGTTGCGCAGTAAACTTTGAGCTCGAAAAACATGTAGTTCTTCCAGGAAATCTCTTTCATTCAGTGTTGGGAGGACAAGTCGTAGCCATAGCCAAGCCTACACAAACCAAAGCTTTTGCATTAAGATATTTTTAAAAAACCTTCTCATTGGAAACATAGATAGAATTTGCATAAATGAAAGAAGTTACCTTCCAGTCACAGCCGCAGTATGGATTTATTTGAAACCACTCAAACCTCAGCGAAGGAACCGTAGTAACTAGACACCAAACGAGAGAACTCTCAATCTACGACCATGACACGAAGCTAGAAAGCAGTTTTGTAACTGTCATAAACAAAAGCCAAGTTTTTACTGATATCTCAAACCAGGAAAACTTTCGTCGAGAACTATTTCCAATAGTCACTCTACGAAGTCTAAAGAGTTTACCTCACCTGTAAAAAGAGTGTTTATAATCACAAAGGGCCATGAGCCTGTCAGGTCTACCCTCGAACCAGCGAAAAAGATGGGAAACAAGTAAAGTTTTAGGTCATTGGTCGGGTTTATAGTTAGGGTTGCCACTCTTAAAACCCTAACCAATAATATATTTACGTGTGGAATCCACTTCCTCATCGATAGTATGGGTTTTCTCTATAGTCTCAAATGGCATCGTTAACCTGCTTTAAAAACAAATGTTAAATTCTAATAGTATGCTTATATTAATATATTGTATACTTTTTCACATAACACATTAGTACTTTGGAAAATATCAATACTATACTTTGCATATATCATTATTTTGCATATGCATATGTTCTTTCTTTAACCTATAACAATACCCACGCATATGTTATTACTTGTTTATGTTAACATCATGGCATACGTTAATACAATTGCATATGTAAATAATTTGGTAAAAGTAATAAAGATATTGCAATATTTAGTCTATAGAATTTTCATTCTATAATGTTGCATGCAGGATTAGGATCTAATATACCAACGATATGACAAATATAAGATTTACAAGATATAATCATAGTTATGCTAAAAACATATGCTTCTATTTTGCTTGTATTTCTAAGCACTTATGCCTTTAAATAAAAAGAAATAGGCAAACATTATGTCCTTAAGCCTAGAATAAGATGGTTAAAAATGTAGACGTCAAATGTTTTGCTATAAGATAACAAATTCAAGATTTGGAAAGGAAACAAGTTTGGAAATACCTTCATTACTCAAAGCCTTAAAGTAAATAAATATTATAGCATTTTACTTTTGCAAGTTGAGATAATGAATCTCGAACCTGAAACTAGAAACAAAATGTTTTACTTGTAAAAATACCTGTACAAGAATCATCATTTTACTGCATTAGCTTCAATAAGCTAAGTAAGCCTCGGCACAACCAGAAAGTTCCTTCAGAAGCAAGAAACAAACTTTAGTACCTTGCACTCACAATTAAATAAACAGTTGATTTCAATACTTACTACTTCACACCATTTACATTCTAGATCAATCTTCATTACTAAATTTTGAAGGTAGTTAGTAAAGAAAGTACTATAGAAATTAATAAATGAATTCGTTTTAATATCTAGATTAGACATTTTAGAATGTTAACTGTTAGCAGTTAAGTTACTCTCTTAAGCAACGATTTGTAAACATTAAATGTCGCAAGAAAATTTTTGAACTTTTATGAAATTTTGTGGTTTTTACATATGGTATTAGAGCACACGTTCAGACACTAGGCCTGGATGCAGCTCAACCCGCGTAGACAAACAGTAAATAAAATACATGCGTACTAATTTATTATTTTTCTTGGAAATGTTGATCCCAGAAGTTTTTTTCTGAATTAGAGATGTAGGTATGGAAAGACTCGAGGAATATGTAGATGAGGGGTCCCCATTAAATTAACCTGAAGTAATTCTAAAAAGAACTGGTTAAATAAGAAATAACTAACAATTCCTCTGAACTATTACAAACCATTAAAGAATTAAAAACTGAAATGGAAACAGTTAAAAAAGAGAACGAAAGAATTCTTAGAGCTCAAGAGAAGCTGAACCAGATACTTATGGACAAATTCTAGAGTGAAGGGAAGGAAAAACAGATAGGATATAACAATACGTCCTATCAACATAAAAGTAAAAAGTCCAAACATTCTAAAATTGAAAGTAGTTTGTCCTTTGAAATTTATGGTGATTCACACAGGAAGAATCGCTAGTACTCTAGCGATAGCAGTGAAGATAATTACCAATCTAGAAAAAGAAAATATAAGCCTTATGAGGAAATTTTGGCAGAATTTAAAAAGATAAAACCACCAACTTTCAACGGTGAGACAGAGAAAGAGGAGAAATCCAAAGCATGGCTATTTGGAATGAAGAAGTATTTCCAAATCTATAATTTCTCCAATCAGTTAAAAGATAGAATGGCCATATACAACTTAACTGGAAAAGTAGATATCTAGTGGCCAGATTTAAAACAAGTAAAAGGCATAAATAAAAGGAATATTAACTGGAGTACCTTTAAACAATATTTTAAAAAGAAGTTTTTGTCGAAATAGTACTATGAATAGCATGCTAAAGAGTTCTATGAACTGAAGTTAGGAATTATGAACATGAAGGAGTTAAACAGTAAATTTTTAAGTTTACTACATTATGTACCTTACATTGTTGATGAGAAGCCCAAGGTACATTAGTTTCTAAGTTTTTTACCTTTTCACATTAAAGACAGAATTGAATACGATACCCTAAAACCCTGGAAAAGGCTATGCGAAAGGAAAATTTTTGCTATGAGTAGAACCGAAAAAGGGAAAACATGCCAAACTGGAAGGCCAAGAGGTCTAATAATTTCAAACATAAGAAGGGTTTCACACCTAACCAAAATTTTAGGAATAATAATGCACGTAATTTTGCTAATAAGAATTTTCAAGGAAATAAAGGTAACTCACAGCCAAACCCTAATGGCCCTAGAAATAAATAACCTGCTAATAATCACAACAACTACGTTAAGAATAATGAACGTAAAGAAAAAATAAAGTTTTGGGATTGTAATGGACCTCACTATGCATCAGTCTTCCATAACAGAAAGAAGACTATCAGCAACATTCATACGGTGTGGGAGGAAATGACGGTTGGAGATTTAGCAAGAGGAATTCCCAGGATTAATGCGGCACTGGAAAACAGGCAGGCTGATTATGAAAATTCCATGGTGGAAGTAGAAGGTAAGCTGAATCAAACACCCATTTCTATCTTAATTGACCCAGGGGCTAGCCTGAGTTATGTTTCTCCTAGTTTAGTAGAAAAATGCAAATTACTTGTAGAAAAGTTTATAAAGTCATGGCTAGTTCAACTAGCTACAGGAGCAAAAAGAAAAGTGACTAATTTTGTAAAAGACTGTACTTTATTTATGAATCAGTTTGAAAATTTTGTGAAGCTAAATGTAATTCCATTAGTCTCTTATGATCTATTAATTGGTATGGACTGGTTAGAACAACATAGAGTAGTTTTGAACTATTTCGATACAACTTTTACATTTGTAAATAATGAAGGAGAAACAGTAAGAGTAACCAAAATTCCTAGGAAAACAACAATCGGAAAAATTTCTGCCTTGCAGTTAAAGAGAGTTGTTCAGAAAGGATATAAAGCTTTAGCTGTAACTGTAACTGATGAAGAACAAATTAATAATGAAGATAAACTAAAACTGGAAAATATTCCAATCTTGAGGGGGTATTCAACTATATTTCCAGAAGAAATTTCGGGACCGCCTCCAAAAAGGGAACTAGATTTCACTATTGAGTTGATACCGGGTGCAGTACCCAACTCAAAAGCTCCTTATCGGATGAATATCTTGGAACTTAACGAATTAAAATCACAATTAAAGGAACTTATTGATAAAAATTAGAGAATACAAAGCGTGTCTCCTTAGGGAGAACCTGTCATTTTCGTTAAAAAGAAGGATGGTACTCTACGCTTATGCATTGATTACCATCAGCTTAATAAAATGACCATTAAAAATAGATACTCGTTTCCCTGCATAGATGATCTGTTTGATCATCTGCGCAGAGCAACGGTATTTTCAGATATTGATTTACAATTTGGTTATCATCAAGTTCGAATCAAAGATGAAAACATTTTAAAAACAGCTTTTAGGACCAGATATGGTCACTATGAGTTTCTTGTAATGCCATTTGGGATCACTAATGCCCCGACTATCTTCATGTGTTTAATGAATAATGTATTGCATAAGTATCTCGATAAATTCATATTGTTTTTATTGATGATATTTTAATTTATTCTAAATCTAAAGAAGAACACGAGGAGCACTTAAAAATTGTCTTACAATGTTAAGGGAACATTAGCTTTATGCTAAATTCAGTAAGTGTGACATATTTAAAGATGAAATACAATACCTAGGTCATGTGATAACTAAAGAGGGGATCTCGGTTGATCCAGAAAAGATAAAAACAACTGAAAAATAGCCAGTCCCAAAGGATGTGACTGACGTGCGATCATTCATGAGGATCACTGGTTACTATCGAAGATTCATTGAGGGATTCTCAAAAATCATAAATCCCATAACTTATTACAGAAGAAAGGAAAGAAATTCGAGTGGAATCAAAAGCGTGAAGAAAGTTTTAAGAAATTAAAAACATTATTAACTACTACACCAATCTTAAGAATTCATGATCCTAATAAGGAATTTGTTGTATGCACTCACGCATATAACGATGGTGTAGGTGGCGTCTTAACTCAATAAGGACACGTAGTTGCATACGCATCTAGGAAACTTAAGATTCATGAAAAAAATTATGCTACCTATGATTTAGAGTTGGCTGTTGTCATACATGCTTTGAATATGTGGCGCCATCACTTAATCGAAAGAAAATTTATGTTAATGATGGATAATAAGGGCTTAAAATATTTGTTGGATAAACCAAATTTAAACACAAGGCAAGCTAGGTGGCTAGCTTTCCTTCGCGAGTATGATTTCGAGATCCAACATGTTAAGGGAAAAGAAAATAAAGTTGTTGATACTCTAAGTAGAAATGCAAGACTGAATTGTGTGGTAGCAATCAACACTTATAAAATAGATTTAGAAGATCAGTTGGAGTAAAATTGGATGAAAATTATCAAAAACTACAAGCTAAAGTGGCAGAAAATTTAATTGAAATCTTAAGTACAGGGTATAGTCTAAATGTTGAAAGGATTAATACTTTATAAAAACAGGTTGTATATACCTAATGTACCTAAAACCAAGTTGTTGATTTTAAATGAAATACATAAGACTCCTTACTCAGGACATCCTGGCTATCAAAAGACCATAATCATGTTGCAGAAAGATTATTTTTGGTCGAATATGAAGAATGAGTTGCCGGAGTATATTTCTAGGTGTTTCGAATGTCAAAGGTTAAGATTGAACACCAACATCCAGCTGGTTTATTACAGTCGCTACCCATCCCTAACTGGAAATGGGAAATAATCAGTCTTAATTTTATTACAGGTTTACTTAGAAATCAGAATCAGAATGTTCAATTATGGTATTCGTTGATAAACTCAGTAAAGCAACTCATTTTATACCAGTAAAGACCACCCACAAGGTTGCTAATATTGCTGAAATATTTATGAAAAAAATATTTCGTTTACATGGGATACTAAAAGTTATAATTTCTGACAGGGACCCCAAGTTTACAAGAAATTTCTGGAAGTCTCTATTTAAAGGTCTGAATACTACTTTAAATTTTAGTACATATTTTCACCCCCAGAAGGATGGATAGACTGAAAGGGTGAATCAAATTTTGGAAGATATGCTAAGGTGGTATGTTAGAGAACATCCAGGTAAATGGGAGGATTGCTTACACTTGGTAGAGTTTGTGTATAACAACCACTACCAAGCTTCAGCAAGATACAACCAATTTGAAATTCTGTGTGGCAGAAAGTGCAATGCCCCCATCTCATGGAGTAACCCAGTTGATAGGTTAGTACTAGGACCTGATTTATTAAAGGAGATGGAGTTAATTGTAAAGCAGGTGCAAGGTAATTTAAAGGTTGCACAAGACAGACAGAAAAGTCAAGCAAATCTTAAATGAACTTAGAAAGAGTTCCAGGTGGGTGAACATGTTTTCATAAAGGTAAGGCCTAAAAAGAGTGCTTTAAAGTTACGAAGTTGTGCTAAGTTGGAACCTCGATATTGTGGGCCTTTCGAAATATTGTCCCGAATGGGACAGGTGGCATACCATATGGCTTTAGCACCGAATTTAAAGGTTCATAATGTTTTTCATATCTCTGTTTTGAAAATATATGTACATGATGCTACTCATGTTATAAATTAGAATGATGTGCAGATGGAACCTGAAGGAGATTTTCTAGTAGAGCCGTATTGTATCCTCGACAGGAGGGAGATCTTGCTTCGGAATCGCACCATTGGCCAGGTGAAGGTGTAATGGAAGCACCTTATTCTAGAAGAAGCAACCTGGGAATTGGAGAGTCATATGCGAGCATCATATCCAATTCTGTTCCAGGGAAACACTGAGGACGATGAATAAAATAACATCGAGGATGATGTTATATTTAAGGGGGTGTGTATGCCACATACCCCATATTGCAAAAACATTTTATGTTTGAGAAGACATTATGCTTTAATTTTATTGTAAAGTTTGTAATTATTGACCAAGTGAGGTCAAGGATGATTGCATTTAATTACTGAATATTTTATTAATTAATTAATAAAAGATGAGACAACAGCTTAAGGAGGTTGTTAAATGAGTGTCTACTGGCCACTTGGTGGAATAGGCTGGGTTGAGAGCACATTGACACTTGGCAGCATCCTCAAACTACTTCCAGCTGTTGCAGGAAGAAACTTCCCTATTTTTGTGGTCATGTTCCCCAAGAAAGTGGAATAAGAGAAGGTGGCTCATTAAGTGAAAAAATGACCCAAAATACCTATGCATGCTTATAAACTAACCATCGATTTCAGCTGAGGTTGTTCAATTTTTACTTGTGAAATTTCGTAGTGAAATTTGTGCACAAGAGGTTCGATGGAGGGGAAAGGCATAGGTGTTTAACTGTGAAAGTGTTGATTTACTTAACTAGTGCAACTATCTTGGCTAATTTCTTTCTGCTATAGGCAGAATTTTTACTGTTGATTACTCTATGGAGTTGTAGTGGCTTCTTAACCCATTCTCTCACCTAGTGTTTTCAACCAAGTGGACCATTGGACAAGCTTGAGGGTCCTAAGCCTAGCTGCTAAGCTATCTTCAGGAATTTGGTTGGGTGGAACAGGCTCTTTAGACTGTTGTCTCCTCTACAGTCTCCTCTACAATATTACCAGGTTCTAAATGTTATTTAATTTTCTCTATGCAAGCATAGTAATTGGACTATATGAAATTAGGAGTTGATGTTTATATATGACTAACTCATTTGTTTTAAAATTAGATAGATAAATCTCTTATTGTTAAAAGATAAATAAATTATGTCAAATATGTATTCAAATTATTGAATTAGGGTTTTATATATTTTGATAAGAGAATGAAAGAAAACTCCGTGTATTTTTCCACATCTCAGGTAGTACTCTAGTACAGTAGGTAAATTTAAGAATGATGAATAAATCAAGTTATGATGTGTGTGGATCCGATCTTTTATCTTTTACAATTAATCTGTTCTAGAAATGCTTAATTGGAAATTTTCCTCAACTCTAGAAGTTTATGTTAACTAATACATTTGTTTAATGATAAACCATAAAAGTACCTTAAACGAATATTTTACAAAAAAAAACATTATACAGTTTGTGTAACTGTGTTCATTTAACACAGTAAAAGTAACTATCTCTAAAGCTTAACCTAATATATATACATATAACTATTAATTAATACAAAATAGGAAAATAGTGCAAATGGAGCAACATTAGACTAAAACACTATAATCGAATTGTAGTAATAATTTAGGTATTACAATTGATAATCATGTTAATTGCAATAACATTGTAAAAAAACAATTATTAATTAATAAATAGTAAACAAAACAACAATTAATGCAGAGTATAATTTAGAATAAAAAGACTATTTTTTCTTTTTCCTCTTTGGGTCAAAACCCTAGATAAGAAAATATGCCATAAACCAAGTTATTCTTTTCCTATTCCCTTCAAAGTATAGCATTCCTCCCAACCCTCACTATTTTTACAAATCTTCTATATATAAATATTATATCCAAATGAAATTGTACACAACAACATAAAATCTGTTTATTATATATAAATAAATAGAGTAAAAGAAATAAAGTTAAATTATTCTAAATCTTTTATACAACTTTACCCAGGTCATAAGATCAAACCTCGAGGCCAGTAAAACTTTCTTTTTCTTTATTTCCTTAAGCTTTCGTTTATAGTAAAAATAAAATCCTAAAATTTTATTATAATAAAATACAAATTAAATCAAACACAAAAATCTCAGAAAAGAAAACCTTAATACTTTGGAGACTGTAAAATATATTAAAAAAAAACAAGTTTTTAAAACCAAATTTGTTCTATCCATTAACAGTCTTTAAACAACCAAAATGTTTGAGCCATATGGCTTATAAATTGTTATCCAACACGTACAAGTCTACAAAAAGAAAACCCTAGCATACATAAGCACAACCTATCATAATAGAAACATGGCCTTACGGCTCTTTATAATTTATACATTAAAACAACAAGTCACGACCACCATAGCTAGCAAAACCCTACTCATCACCGAAGGAGAAACCCCAGGTGGTAAGGCCGAGGCTTACCAAGTCTGTTCTGTAGTAAGCTTTTAGCTCGAAAAACTCGTAGTTCTTCTAGGAATTCTCTTTCATTCAACGTTGGGAGGACGAGTCGCAGCCATAGCCAAGCCTGCACAAACCAAAGCTTTTGCATTAAGATCTTTTTAAAAAACCTTCTCATTGTAAATAGAAATAGAATTTGCATAAATGAAAGAAGTTACCTTCCAGTCACAGCTGCAGTATGGATTTATTTGAAACCACTCAAACCATGGCGAAGGAATCGTAGTATCTAGCCACCAAATGAGAGAACTCTCAGTTTACAACCACGACACGAAGCTAAAAGGCAGTTTTGTAATTGTCGTAAACAAAAGCCAAGTTTTTACTGATATCTTGAACTAGGAAGACTTCCGTCGAGAACTGTTTCCAATAGCCACTCTACAAAGGCCAAACATTTTACCTCGCCTGTAAAAGGGTGTTTATAATAGCAAAGGGTTATCTTTAGCAATGGAGCCCCAAAGGGCCATGAGCCTGTCGGTTCTACCCTCAAAGCAGTGAAAAAGACGGGGAAACAAGCGAATTGTTAGGTCATTGGTCGGGTTTATAGTTAGGGTTGCCACTCTTAAAACCCTAACCAATAATATATTTACGTGGGGAATCCACTTCCTCATCGATAGTATGGGTTTTCTCTATAGTATCGAATGGCATCGTTTAACCTTCTTTACAAACAAATGTTAAATGCTAATACTATGCTGACATTAATATATTGTATACTTTTGCACATAACATGTTAATACTTTGGAAAATATCAATACTATACTTTGCATATATCATTATTTCACATATGCATATGTTCATTCTTTAACCTATAACAATACCTAGGCATATGTTTTTACTTGTTTATGTTAAAATCGTGTCATACGTTAATTCAATTGCATATGTAAATACTTTGGTAAAAGTAATAAAGGTATTGCAATATTTAGTCTATAGAATTTCCATTCTATAATGTTGCACATAGGATTAGGATCTCATATACCAACGATAGGACAAATATAAGATTTACAAGTTATAATCATAGTTAGGCTAAAAACATATGCTTCTATTTTTCTTGTATTTCTAAGCACTTATGCCTTTAAATAAATAAAAAATAGGCAAACATTATGTTCTTAAGCCTAGAATAAGATGGTTAAAAATGTAGACCTCAAATGTTTTGCTATAACATAACAAATTCAAGATTTGGAAAGGAAACAAGTTTGGAAATACCTTCATTACTCAAAGCCTTAAATTAAATAAATATTCTAACATTTTACTTTTGCAAGTTGAGATAATTAATCTTGATCCTGAAACTCGAAACAAAATGTTTTACCTGTAAAAAGACTTGTACAAGAATCATCATTTCATTGCATTAGCTTCAATAAGCTAAGTAAGCCTTGACACAACCAGAAAGTTCCTTCAGTAAGCAAGAAACAAACTTTAGTACCTTGCACTCATAATTAAATAAACAGTTGATTTCAATACTTACTACTTCAGACCATTTACATTCTAGATCGGCCTTCATAATTAAATTTTGAAGGAAGTTAGTAAAGAAAGTACTATAGAAATTAATAAATGAATTTGTTTTAGTATCTAGATTAGACCTTTTAGAATGTTAACTATTAGCAGTAAAGTTACTCTCTTAAGCAACAATTTGTAAACATTAATTGTCGTAAGAAAATTTTTAAATTTTTATGAATTTTTGGGGGTTTTACACTCACCCATCCTTCTCTACTAGCAAGCCATATTTATTAATAATATTGCTTATATATGTCAAAGGTTTATATCAACCACTTTTAAATGTGTGGATATGGTTGAGATATGCCTTCTATGTAAATAAACCATATAATTAATAAATATATGGCTTACTAGTTATATTTTTAATTTCACAATATAATCTTTAAAGTCACAATATAATTGTAATGTGTAAACAATGTTAACGTTTTGAGGGAATATTTTTTTAAGGAAAACCATGTCACTTGAAATGGCTTACTAGGCTTTTATAAGGGGGTAGATTTGCACCTAGATACCAAAATCATATGGATCTAGATTACTTTTTTGGTGCAATAATCCAAAAATGGATAGGGGTGATTCCATGAAGATGGGTAACACTTTTTGGCCAAATTTGGCGATGAAAACCTGATTTTTTACTCATGTGCTAGATAGGAGCCCTCAAAACGCATATATGCCATGTGAATTTTGACTTGCAGTAAAAAAACAAATTGTAGAATATTATGTTGGCTTCATAGTGATATTTTTTTTTAAATATTCCGATGTCATTTAATGTGTGAATTTTTTCATTTAATGAACTGTGTGACCTTAAAAATTTGAAGAAGCTAATAAGTGGCTCGTGTCCACGTAGAGTAATTCAATCTTGCATTAATAATTTTAAAAAAATAAATATATGAGCATGATATACATAAAATGCAGTGTGATGTGCATATTTTTTTGTTAATTTTTTTCGCATTATACAATTATTTATTATTTTTCGAAAGTGACCACATTCGATTTCAGCATCGTTTTAAACACATATTTGTCCACGTAAAGGAATTTTTTCTATTTTTTCAAAAATTGAAAAACCAAAGATACCCTTTTGAAGAGGACACGTCGATATGTGATGTGTGCATTTTTACGAATTTTTTGGCTGTGTATTTTTAACTCTGCGGATTTTTCTTTGAGCTACTTCGAAGTTGCAGTGTGGTTTTCTAAGTATAAGTTTTAGAAGTAATTAAACAATAAATATCATATGAATGCTAGAATGCGTGTATGATATCTCAATGGATAGAAGATTCGTTGGTGAATCTATCGGTATGTGCTAGCAATGGCAGGGTTTACACCTCTGCAAGGCACAGGAAATTTTCCATTTGCTTGAATGAGGGCTAAGTCTGTTTTTTTAAGCCCTCGACCGAGGTATAAACCTCGACCGAGGTATTTAAATACCTCGGTCGAGGTATTAACAAAACCTCGACCGAGGGTTTGTAAGGCCCTCTACCGAGGGTTTAACAAACCCTCGGTCGAGGTTTTATTAATACCTCGACCGAGGTATTAGCTCGGTCGAGGTTCTAGTCAATCTTAAGGGTTATAAAAATGGGTCTTGGAGTATTAGATATGATTGAACAAATGGATCTTGGAGTATTTGTAGAAATGGGTCTTGGAGCCTTAGGAGTCATAGATATGATTGATCAAATCTATGACTCCTATTACTCCTCGACCCGTATCTACAGATCTACACATAAAATTTAGAGGAAGCAAAAGTAGTAATGTTGTTACATGTTTCTTCTTCAAGGTATGGGTGAATAATGTTTTTTCAATACTTTATTTATAATGGGCATTTATTTATTTGTTTGAAGCAATTATAAATAATAAATAATTGTTTGAGATATTTACAAATGAAATATTTACATAATTTTGCATGATTATGTATTTATTTGATAATGTGAAAAATAAAAGGTGGAATTCTACTATTTATAAAATAAATGTCTTATGAATATGTTATTTATAGTGCAAATCCTTTTTTGTCATGATTGAATTGGTTATCATGGTTGACCCCGATGGTACGATTGATTGGAGTGCACTCATG